>OLKM01002406.1:0-45000 GCA_900291075.1 Melanogrammus aeglefinus | reverse complement strand
CTCCTCTTCGGGGACTTTCTCATCCTTCTCTGCCTCCTGGGTGCTGTAGTAGCTGGTCTGGGTCAACCCCAGCTGCTGCGGTCTCCATAGCCTGGGTCGGGCGCCCAAAGGCTGCTGATGCTGTCTTAGATAAGCATCTAATGACGGCAAATATATGTTTTAGGACAAGGTATACGCCGGTTTGTGATTAGTGTGGTTATTTGTGGCGATCTTGCCATGGTCTACGTTACAGCTGGTTGGTCTACGTTACAGCAGCTTGTACGTTATGCATTACCAGTTATCATCAATGGTGTAATGTTACGTCAGCTGAGCTGTATGGTCGGAGCACTTAATATTAATAAACATGAATGACAGCGAGGTCCGTCAGGCGGATATTAAATGCACGATTGGTTATCATGTCCTTCATACAACTGCAGTTCTTTATTATTCTACTGCTACTTCACCTCCTTACCTCCGGACAGTGACCTGCTGGCTATCCGACTGACGTCACTGAGCCCCCGGTTAGATGACAGCAGTCTGGAGTTGACTCTTTGAGGGGTTCCCAAGGCGAACTTGAACAATTTGAGGCAGCGAGACATGTTTGCATCAGGAGCAGGGTTTGACCTAGTACTCCACACGCTGAAGGGATTCTGCGACGGAGCGGCAGGCAAGTCGCAGGACCCACCGTCACGGCGCGTCGTGATGTCGTCACCGGGGTGTCTAGTGCGATGCCTGAGAAGAAAAGTAGAAACTACGTAGTTCCGATTATTTTTTTGTTATGAAACCAAATTAAAGTCTATCTTGAGAATTTCTCTCAATTTGCAACATAGTTTATTGGTTATCGTGATTATTGCAGTCAATACGTGGTATTTGGTGTAAACATTTGCGGTTCTTGCGAACAATGCGTCGTAGTAATGAAAGCCATAGGCAGTATCTGTTGCACACAGGTTTATTTAACAATATGGTATATAAGTAAGAAATGAGCCATTTTAACCAGTTTGTACAGTGATTTCATTCTTAATTTCTGGATATTTACAGTATTGTCTATCTGCATGATTTACATTAGAGAACAGTTCAACAATTCATGTTTAATGCAAGAGAAAAACGGTTGCAAAGAACTCTCTGACCTAAAATCAGCAGTAAAACAAGTATATCCCACCACAGGCAAAAGAGTTTCAGGACTTCATTATCATTTTCTTTTCTTTTTTAAATGAAGAAACAAAGAAAGTTTAACGTTGCAAGACAAAAGCACTGGGCCGATTCCAGTTTATTGAACACCCCCGCACCAGTGGGATGAACACGCAGTGCTGGTCATCCCGTTCCCCACACCCCACACACCACGCACCTGCCATGTCGTGTTTCGGTGCGTGTGCAAAAAGTCCCAGGGTCTATACAAACGTGTTAAACCTCCCGTAATCTCTGCAAACAGGACACAAAGTCTAACTTTCCCAAAGACGTGTCCTTTTTGAAAAATTGAATATTAGAATAAATTAGCCAGGGGGGCAAAGAAAGGGAGAAAGAGGTGAAACCTGGCAAAAAAAAGTTCCCAGACAAACTCATTTACAGTCTTCTCAACACAAAAAACGCTAGTAATTTTTCCAGAGGTACAAAAGAACCAAAATAAAACTCATTTTTTTTGCTTTTGAGAAGTTTCATGAAAAAAAAAAAAATAGGAAGTCAATACCAGATCGCAAAGAAATGGAAAACATCAAAATAAAAACACAACGACCACAACAACATACTCTTGTGGCCTGGTCTGAACCAAAAAATATATTCTTTGTGTTTAATTGTCCTCTTTTTTTTAAACAGCAATTATTTAAACCCCTCCTCGTGTCGCAGGAAGAATAAAGCAGTCCCTTGGTTTGAATGAAACGTTCACAGTCCTTAGGCCTCTCGACTAATTTCTCTGTATTCCTTTCAACTTTTTACATAAGTACAAAAAAAAAGGTTCTTGGATGGAAACACGCAATCAAGGCCAATTGTTGTTGTTTTTTAATCTTCCACCAAGCAATGCTACAATCCTTCGACGTACTTCTCCAGCGTGTCCCCCGTGGTGTCGCCCCCCATCCCCATGTCACTGCCCAGCCCCCCCCGGCTGGGGGGGTTGAGCTGGGGCAGCATGGCGCTCTGCTCCGCCGTCCCCATGTGTCCCTGCTCCATGGAGCCCGGCATGGGCCCGCCCAGGCCGGGGTGCGGCGAGCTGGAGTGCAGCGAGCCGTGCTGCGGCGAGGGGTGCGGTTGCATCCGCGGCGACGGGCTGGAATGGGGCGGCTGCTGCTGCTGCTGCGAGGGGGGGCAGGGTGACTGCACGGGCGCCGGCGACCGCACCTGGTTCCCCAGGGCGTTGGTCATGGCCTGGCCGGGTAGGTGGGGGACACCCTGGGGGGGGCCCTGGAGCATGTGGGGCTGGGGGCTCATGGCGTTGGCCTGTTGCGCCGGGGAGCCCATCTGCTGCTGCTGCTGCTGCTGCTGCTGCTGCTTGAGCATCTGCTGCTGCTGCTGCAGGAGGTGTTGGTGGAGGCTCTGGGGGTCCATGCTCATACCCGGCTGCCCCATCTGGGCCATGGGAGGGAGCTGGCCCACGGGCCCTACGGCGGCCTGCATGGCCAGCTGCTGCTGCTGCTGCTGCTGCTGCTGCTGCATGCGGAGCTGCGAGTAGCTGGGCGGGCCCGGCTGCTGCTGCTGCTGCTGCTGGGGGAACTGACTGTGGCCCTGCGGCGGCATGCCTCCCTGCTGCTGCTGCTGCTGCTGCTGCTGCTGCTGCTGCTGCATGCGCAGCATGTGCCTGCGGTACTGCGCCGCCGCCGCTGCTGGTTGCCGTTGTGAGCGGCGCTCATCATCTGGCCCTGGAGGCCCATGGGGGTCATGCCCTGAGGGCCCGCCTGCTGCGGCGCCTGCTGCTGCTGCTGCTGCTGCTGCTGCTGCTGCTGCTGCTGCTGCTGCTGCTGCTGCTGCTGCTGCTGCTGCTGCTGAGGCGACGGCTGCTGCTGCTGCTGCTGTTGGGCGGGCATCCCGGGCCTCTGCGCGTGGGCCTGCTGCATGGCGGCCATGGCCTGCATGCCGGCCTGGGGGCCCATCATGGCCTGCTGGGGGCTCTGCTGGGGCCCCTGGGGCTGCGTGGCCTGGTACTTGGCTGTCCGCTGCTTGATGAAGGCTGCCATCAGGTGGGGGTTGGACTTGAGGATGTTGAGGACCTGCTGCTGCTGCTGCGGCGAGCTGGGCGACTTGAGCGTGCGCAGGAGGTCCTGCAGGGCGCTGGGCGCGATGTTGCCCGGGACGCCGCGGGGCACACCCTGCTGCTGGGGCGTCAGGCCCGGCCCGGAGGGCCCCTGGGGCATGGCCCCGGGCATCTGCAGCCCCTGCTGCTGGGGCATCATGGGCCTCTGCATCAGCTGGCCCTGCTGCTGGCCCATCTGGGGGCCCGGCCCCTGCTGGGGGACCATGTTGCCCTGCTGGGGGGCCCCCTGGAGCTGCGGGCCCTGCGCCGGCTGCATGGGGCCCGGCACGCCGGGGCCCCACGGGCTCTGCTGCATCACCTGGGGGCCCCGGGGCCCTTGCATCATCTGCATCTGGCCGCCCATGGGGCCGCCCATGCGGGGGTGGGCGAGCGGCCCTCCGTTCATGGCGAAGCTCTGCTGCTGCTGCTGCTGCTTGGCCTTGGCCACCATCTCGATCTGCTTGGCCACCTTGTGGGCGGCCATCAGGGTCTGCGGCTGCTGGGGGGTCTGTGCTGCTGCTGCAGCTGCTGCTGCTGCTGCTGCAGCTGCTGCTGCTGCTGCTGCTGCTGCTGCTGCTGCTGCTGCTGCTGCTGCTGCTGCTGCTGCTGCTGCTGCAGGTGCTGCTGCTGCAGCTGGACCTGGGGGGCCATGTTGTGCAGCGGCGACTGCTGCTGGTGCAGCGGGGACGACTGGGGCCCCGGCTTGCCCTGCGGGCCGGGCGTGGAGGGCTGGCTGAGCCGCCCGTTGTTGGGGAAGCCCGGGGCCATGACGGCGGCCGCGTTGGGGGTCTGATGCTGCTGCTGCTGTTGTTGTTGTTGTTGTTGTTGCGGCTGCCCCTGCTGCTGCTGCTGCTGCTGCTGCTGCTGCTGAGGGGCCTGGCTGGGGATGGGCTGTGGCGTCTGGGGCGTGTTGGGCTGCTGCCCCGAGGTGGGCGTGCCCGGCGTGGACGAGGACGGCGGGGAAGGGAGGGGCATGCGACTGCCCGCCATGGAGGCCATCCTGCGGCGCATCATCTGGGCCTGCTGCAGCCGGTGCTGCAGCTGCTGCTGCCGGAGCTTCTGCTTGATGTTGAGGCAGAAGGGGACGGGACACTTGTTCTCCTGGCAGTGCTTGGCGTGGTAGCAGCACAAGGCGATCAGCTGCTTGCACACGGGGCAGCCCGCGTTGGTCTTGCGCTTGCAGCTCTTGGTGTGCTGCACCACCCGCTTCATCTTCTGGCAGGACGGCAGCGAGCAGTTGGCGTTGCGGCACTGGCAGGCGTGCACCAGCGACTGGATGCAGCGCTGGATGCTCAGGCGCCGGCTCTCCTGGGGGCTCTTGGAGGCCTCGCCGCTGGGGTTGTTGCTGTCGTCGTCCAGGCCCAGGCCCCACTTGACCATCTTGTGCTCGTGGCCCTTGATGCCGTGGCAGTTGATGCACAGGTCGAAGTCCTGGAGGGGGGAGAGGGGGGGAGAAGGACACACGATGACGGTTAGACACACACACGGCCGAGGGAACGCATTGCACTGGGAGCTTGGGTACTGGTCTGCGACTACATCGCTGATTCAAAGCTGCCTAGTGTGGCTCCTCAAGCTAATTTAAGTTTTTTTGTGCCGTTAAATACTTGACTGTGCACCTCTGTTTATGCAAGTCCCATTGGTGAGACACGCACACACACACACACACCACACACTCCCCACCACACACCCCACCCCCCCCGACACCACACCCACCCTGAACCCCACCCCCCCTCACCTCGCAGACGGTGCAGTGCCAGCGCGTCTCCACGTGGTTCTTGCACTCGTTGCAGGTGTACACGAAGCGGTCCTGGCCCTGGTTGTGCAGCTCCACCAGCATGCACATGGAGCTCCACTTGCAGCGCCGCAGCGAGCTGAACTCCCAGTGCTTGTCGCGGGCCAGCGTGAGGAAGGCGTCGCGGCCGTCCATCAGGTCGTTGCTCAGCAGCGGGTCGGGGTCCATGATGGGTGGGAGGGTGTTGACCAGGGGTCCGGCGTGAAGGTGGATCACGAAGAACACCTGAAGGGGAGGAGACGGATGGGTTCGGTACGTTTCCCAGTAGGGCTGAGCGGTTCATCGAATTCAAATCGAAAATCGCGATATAATAGAATGCATAGTATGCAAATCGCAAAGGCTGCGATAAGATAAATTTAAAAAGAAGTGATTTGTTACCGTTACTGACTGGAAATCAGCACGATTCATTATTTTTATTATACAATTCAATAGTTAGATAAAGAAGTTTATAATATAAATTAATCTCAACACTTCGGCCTGGCCTAAAGGAAAGAGCAGTTTTTATGTTGACTGTTGTGTTGGGCATACTAAAGAATGATTTATTTCTTTTTTTAGTGAATAATACACAACTTAAGGAACTTAATAAATTATAAAAAAATCGCACATTAAATTGCAATCGCAATAATGGTCCAAATAATCGAAATTAAGATTATTTCCCCAAATCGTTCAGCCCTATTTCCCAGGCAACAGCAGCACATGTCCGTTTAAGGGACGGGTTCAAAGCCATATGTCAACTTTTAGGTTGAAGAGCTAAATATTTATTTCAAAATAAACACGCCCAGTATGATACAATTGCGTTAAGGAGGCTTGTTATCAGGCTTCTACCGCGACTGAGTGGGACAAACCAATCAAGTCCTCTCGCTTTAAATGGTAAGAGGTAAATGTACCGCATTTATACAGCGCTTTCCTAACCAGTGGCTCCTCAAAGAGCTTTACAATCATTGCCTGACATTCACCCGTTCAGGTGTGTCAACCATGCGAGGCTAGGTTGAGGTGCCTTGCTCAGGGACACCTCGCCCCTCAGCTAGGAGGAGGCGGGGATCGGACTAGCAACCCTCCGGTTACCAGCTCTACTGCCTGAGCCACATGTCATAAAAAGGTCCACACATCAATCACTCATTATACTCATGCTAAATTGTCGTTGTTGGCTTCGCCCACCTCCTTGTGTTTCTCCATGTTGGCGTAGAGCTTCTGGGACAGGTCATTGGCCACGTTGGGCATGCCCGGCTTCTTCTTATTGGCCCGGCTCACGCTGCTCTTGTTCTTATTGGTCTTCTTGTTGTTCTTCTTCTTGGCGTTCTTGCTCTCCGCCTGAGCCCCCTGGAGGATGGAAGTGGAAGCTTGAATGTGAACCTACGGCTAACAGGCTGCTAAAAGTGTGGAGCTAAACAGGACATGCCTAACGAACCATTAAAAAAACAGCGAACAATTGAAACTTAAAGATAATTTGAATTTAAAGATTTTGACTTTAAGTCAAAATCTTTGTGCGTGCGTTTGTAGTAGAAATCACCCAAATGTTTACTAGCCAAACCCTTCCCTTTTTCCTCCCCTCCTTGTGTGTTCGTATATAGAGTGTGTATAGAGTGTGCGTTTGTATAGAAAACACACAAACGTTCCCAACACCAATCCTCCCATCCTTGTGCCTTTGTATAGAGTGGTTGCATATAAGGCTGGGACAACGCGTCGACGTAATCGATGACGTCGACGCATAAATTACGTCATAAAACCCAAGCGTTTAGCAACGCGCCGGAGCGTAGTAGCAACGCGAGTGGCTCCTCAGACTGCAGGGCCCCACGCACTCGTTCCTCTAAAGTATGGGAATTCTTTAATGTAAAAAAGGAAACGATTCCGTGATATGTCGTCTTTGCAAAATGGAGATGGCCTTTCCATTCTAGCACCAAGGCAATGCACCGGCACCTGGAGAGGCGCCACCCGGGAGCAGCTGCAGATGACCGAGCACCGTGTGTTTTCATAAATGTTCAATTCTGTTGGATCAGGAAGGACGGAAGGCCTTTGTGTTTTCAAGGCTTCGAGGTTTTATTGAATGCTACCTCTGACTTCTAAGAGTGCATTACTTTGCACTTTTATTTTGGAATTTTAAGGCAATAAACATGTATTGCAATGTTAAAAAATTCATGTTTATTTCTTTCAGATATGTAAATCAACATGTATAAATTGCTATTAGTGAATTAATGGGGAGATAATCGATAATCGAAATCGAACTGAAAAAATGAATCGTTAAGATTAATCGTAGAAAACACGCAAACATTTTCTGCGCACATCCTCCCCCTCCTCACCTCGGGGGTCTCGCAGGAGGTGCTGTTCTCCTCCCTCTTGCGCTCCTCCTCCTCCTGCTCCAGCTCCTTGATGCTCTCCTCCAGGACGTTGGGCCAGAAGTCGCCCTCGAAGTAGGGCAGCTCGTTGGCGCTGGTCAGCCGGTCCTCCGTGGCCTGCTTACAGATGTCCTGAGGGCACACAGAGAGACAAGAGGGTTAGGACCAGGACCAGGACCAGGACCAGGACCAGGGGGACCAGGACCAGAGGGAGGACCAGGGGGACCAGGACCAGGTGAGGACCCGGACCAGGGGGACCAGGACCAGAGGGAACCAGGACCAGAGGGAACCAGGACCAGAGGGAACCAGGACCAGGGGGACCAGGACCAGGGGGGACCAGGACCAGAGGGACCACCGGACCAGGGGGACCAGGACCAGGGGGACCACCGGCCCAGGGGGGACCACCAGCCAAGCGGCCCTGTTAATCCCTCCAGAGGTAATGGCGCTGTTCCCTTGAGGAGAAGGGCCCTCAAGGGCCCTACGCCAACCATCAACCCCCACCTCATCTTCCATCTTAGAGATTGGCTTCTGGAGAGATCAACCACGTGGTCCCTAGCTGGATCACTGGTGATTTGTCCACTGCTGCTGATCTGTTGGCTATTATGATGTTTTACTCCGATTTGTTTAATTTATTTAGGGACCATCTACCTTTAGCCTTTGGCTATAATCCTGTACATTTACATTTTTAATCAAAAACTTTGTCCCTTTGTTAAATAAATAAACTTCACACTTCAAGCCCAAGCCTGGGCGGGCCGGGGGGTTTACGGCGTCAACCTTGGAGGCTCAGGAGTTATTTCAAAACACTGAATCCGTTACGGCACACGATACGGACAACATTTCTACGTTTTTTTTTTGTTTTTTATTTGAGAATTTTCCTGTTTGTCCATTTTGTTGTTTGCCAACTGTACCGTCTGTTGACTGACTTCGTGAGCGACTGGATACCTGAATTTCCCCAAGGGGATGAACAAAGCATCTAACTATCCATCCATCCCAATATATGGGCCTTTTCCTAAAACGTTTTGACCTCCAAGTATAAAAACATTAAATGATCAGTGTCCTTGGGGCGCGCCCCTGATGAACCCGCCTCCCGGTTACAGGGAGTCGTGCTGACCTTGTAGTCATGCAGGATCCTCTCAGCGAAGGCCTTGTCCAGCATCTTCCTGTACCACTCCTGCAGTCTCTTGGGCTTGGGGATTTTCTGGTCCATGGGGTGGCAGTGGAAGATGTAGTCGTCGCCTTCGCTCGGAGGGCAGGCCCAGATGTGCCCGAACACATACCTGGAGGAGGAGGAGGAGGAGGAAGAAGTAGGAGGAGGAGGAGGAGGAGGAGTAGGAGGTGGAGGAGGAGGAGGAGGAAGAAGTAGGAGAGGAGGAAGAGGAGAGAGGAGAGAAGGAGGAAGAGGGAGAGGGGAGGAGGAAGAGGAGGAGAGAGGAGGAGGAGGAGGAGGAGGAGGAGGAGGAGGAGGAGGAGGAAGGAAGAGGAAGGAGAAGAGGTGGAGGAGGAGGAAGAAGAGGAGGAGGAGAGGTGGAGGAAGAAGTAGGAGGAAGAAGAGGGAGAGAGGTGGAGGAGGAGGAATAAGTAGGAGAGGTGGAGGAGGAAGAAGAGGGAGAGAGGTGGAGGAGGAGGTGGAGGAGGAAGAGGAAGAGGAAGAGGAAGGAGGAGGAAGAAGTAGGAGAGGTGGCGGAGGAAGAGGAGGAGAAGAAGAGGTGGAGGAAGAAGAGGAGCAGGTGGAGGAGCAGGAGAAGAAGAGGTGGAGGAAGAGGAGGAGGAGGAGGAGGAGAGGTGGAGGTAGAGGAAGAGGAGAAGAGACATTGATGGAGGTAGAAGAGGTGGAGGAAGGAGAAGTAGAAGAGGTGGAGGAGGAGACGTTTTTACAACAACGCTTATCTCAGGATCCACTACAATTCCTCCACACTTGCAGAGGAGAACCCCGTCGCAGGTTCCCAGCAGTGAGAGCTCGGTGGGGGGGGGTTTGTGTGTCAAGGCGCCGCAGGCTAACACCTACCCCAGCTTCTTGACATACTCCAGGTAGCCTATTAGGATCTCGTGGTAGACAGCGGTCCTCAGGAGACGGGGCTTGAAGAAGTGAATGCTGTCGAGGTATGAGATGTAAACCCGTCTGCGCGGAGGGAGAGAAAGGGGAGGGTCATGAGTGGCAGGTAAATACTGCGTACGTATACAAGCAAGGAGGAGCTTGATGGATATAGATGGATCCTTTAAAGGAAATAACAGTGTCACCCTAGCTGCAAGACAGACATAACGCCACACATTTCCTCAGATAGCTTCAATACTTAATAAGTTAAAAAATATATAGATACATATATTGATAAAAAAAAATGCAAAGTTATTTTTGTGCACTGTAAAACCTTGTAGCAGCTGGTAGATAAGACTTCCTGTATCTCTCGGTTTTGCACATTGGTGCAATCAGTCTGACTGAAGGTGCTGCTCTTGATCACCTTCAGGGCGACCTGCAGCCCTCATGGGGGTCTCGGTGTCTGGGTGGGGGGGTGGGGGTGGGGGATGGGGCGTACCTGGTGTTTGGGAAGGGACACTCCGAGCCGTACTCCTGGACGTGCATGCCGAAGAAGCACACGTCCACCCCGTCGATCTCCTCAAACGCAAAAAGTGCTTTGGTTCTGTAAGGGAAGGTCTCCATCATCTCGCCCGAGTCCACAAACCTACGGCCCAACAGAACGCATGGATCCGGTCATCCACAAGGCCAGCAGGACGAGGTTTCACGTGCAAATAACAAGGAGAATCCAAGCGCTGAAGGGTCAGACTTTTAGCGTCAATTTAGCGTCATTTGAGGGGAAAGGCAACGGCCATCAGCCATGCACTGTGGAAATCTTCATGTTTCCAGCTGACTTTTAGGGCATTTCTTCCCTGATTGGCTGGGGAAAACCATCTTGCCTGTCAATCACCCAACACACCTCCATGGTAGAGCAACTAGCAGAGGGAGGGAACATTTTTGGGTTTGTTCTAAACTCGTGTTGTTTATTTTCTGCTTTCTCTCCCCCTCTTTACGTTTACAAACCGCTGAACCGTACCCGCGGCACCGTGAAGCACACACTTCATCACTACAGAACCGGAGACCGCCCGGCCGACGACTGTCTACAATCTTCTTTATTTTCTGCTTTCTCTCCCCCTCTTTACGTTTACAAACCGCTGAACCGTACCCAGGGCACGGTGAAGCACACACTTCATCACTACAGAACCGGAGACCGCCCGGCTGATGACTGGACCTACCTGGACTTCATGCCAGGTTTCACCTCCGTGTGTTTGTCCGAGCTGGCCACCACCCGGACAAACACCTCGCCCGCCTCCGGGTGGTTCTGTCGCTTCAGGTACTTGTTCACCCGGTCTTCGATGTAAGTGCCCAGGCGCGTCGTCTGCAACCCTGGTAGGCCGGGGGGCACGGGGGGGAACAGATTAATGACATTTAGCAGCTGCAGAGGAGTTTTGTGTTCTTAAAAGCCCGTCGATGCTGAAGTCACCCTCTTTACCCGGGTCAAATCGTTATTCTATCTTTATTGATCATTTTCAAATCAATCGTTTGCTTTTAATGTTGTTTGTTTTCCACCGTCCACTTGTTTTGTACGGACTGTTTGATAGAGTAGACACCGAGTCCAAAATTAATTTCCTCTGGGACGATAAAGTTTATCCCATCTTGAGTCGTGGATTACACCGTGGCAACAGACGGATGAAGACAACAGTGAAGAGGGTCTTTGCGTTGCTTTGACCTTAGCCTCCACGGTATCCACACTCAATCTCCCCGTCTGTCTTATCGCCGAGAGCGAGAGGACCTGATGTTCGGATGATGCACGGCAGCTTACTTTTGGCTGAAAACTTGTTGTCTTTTCTCGTCTTGGTGGACTTCTTGAGGCAGTTGTCACAGATGAAGCTGGAAGAGAATACGGCGAAAAATGAGTACGACTAGTTGGTCTCAGAGAGGGCTTGGGGGGGGGGGGGGGGGGGGGGTCATAAGAACACATAAAGCAGGAGGAGGTATACTCATAAGGAGACTCACCCCGAAGGCCAGATGACGTCATAGTGCAGCACACAGATCTGGTGCATCTTCCTCCCGCAGTCTTTACATTCTACAAACCTGGGAGGACAATGGTAAACGTTAAAAGTGACTGCATTTATACAGCGCTTTCTTCACCAGTGGCCACTCAAAGCGCTTTACATTACTGCCCCACATTCACCCATTTATGCACACATTCACACACTGGCGGCGATGTCGACCATGCGAGGCGACAGCATGCTGGTCGGGAGCAGTTAGGGTGAGGGCGTCTTGCTCAGGGGACACCTCGACGCTCAGCTAGGAGGAGCCGGGGGGGATCGAACTAGCAACCTTCCGTTTACCGGCCAACCCGCTCTACCTCCTGAGCCACGTCGCCACACTCCACTTCACGAGGTCCTAGCTAGTGTTGGTACTTACGGTTCAGGGTCCAGCGAGTCGTTCTTCTTCTTCTCAAACTGCTCCTTTGAAATCATTCTAGACAGAGAAGAGGACGACCGACACAATGTTTTAAAGCACAAAAAGTGAGCAAAGTGCGTGTACAACTCCGCCCTCAGGTGGAACGCAGGTTATCGTAATTGATGCGCGTGTTGTGTGACACATGGCGAGGGAAAAACAGAAGCCACTGATTTTTAACCAATCAGCAGACGGCAGTGGGCCTGGCCTTGCATGGGGGGTTGGGGGGGGGGGGGGGGGTGTCAACTCACGTCTGGGGCTGCGCGGGGTCATCGCCCAGGGTTACGCTGTTGCCCTGGATCTCGTTGAAGCACTTCTCGCAGAAGTGGTACCTGTGGGCGAGAAGGCCATGTTGGGGTGAGCTGCAGACACACACACGGTAGCAGTACCGGCATGCCGGGGGCCGACAAGAGGCTGGGACGAGGGGGGGGGGGGGGGGCGGGGGGCGGACGGAAAGGGGGAGGAACATAGTGGGGGGGAACCGAAAGGCCAAGCGAGGGTGGTAAACATGAGGTGACAGACACAAGACACAGAGCGACGCACACACAGGTTAGTCACGTATATGGGGGCAGGACACCGTCACGGCCAGACATTAAGACGAGGGAATGGGTGAAACAATAATTAAATTATACATACAGCGTGTAACAAAAAAATAACTGCAATGATCCAACACACCATGTTAATTAAGTAAGTAATTACATGTAGGAATTCAATCATGGATGGTCAATTATGTTTTGGATCTTGGTGGTTTAATCGTTAAGCTCTTAGTGCCAAGGCTCCGTTGAGAAATGATTATTAAAACCAACTGCGAACTGATTTGGTCAAGGACCGAAAAACAAAAAATAATGAAAACTAATTAGAACTCAACACATTTTTTTATTACGTTAAATGACATCCATAATAGTGTTTTAATTCTTAATTTCAGCAGCAGTCACTACGGTAAGGATTAAATAGTTAATATCTCTGGGGAAAGATTAGAATGCGGTCGCCTTCTCTCAACACCAGGGGGAGCTTCTGAGCTGGAGTTCAGCGTTTGCCCGTTTTGCACATAAACGGTAATTGCTATAATGATGCACACGGACCTCTGCCCCAACGACGTCCGGAGGCTCTGCGTGCGCACTGACCTGTTCTGGTAGCTGAAGTAGGTGCCGTCCCTTGAGATGGTGCACAGCTGCTTGCCGTAACAGCAGAGGGTCTGAGGCGAGAACTCGTACTGCGGAGGCAACCAGGACAAACAGGGGGTTCATTCGGCCGTTCAACCAAGTATGCAGTCCCAGGAGCAGCGCTCCCCTAGCCACTGTTTAAGGGGATCATTTGCGCCGGGAGTTTCTGTGCAAACGACACTGACATTTTGAGCGGTTTTCTAAATCCTACTTTGTGTTTCTTATCGGGACAGTGGTAAATATATCCCCGCTGATTCAGCAGAACTATGACTGATTTGTTTAAAGTTAACGCTGTTTGAGTAAGTCTGATTTTGTGTGTATATACACACATAATCAGATATATGCATTTTGGGGGATCTAATTTGAAATAAAGTGTAATTTCAGAAGTTGCCTGGACATGCAACGAACAATTACAAAAACAAACAAAATTGTACACCCTGTGAGTGTAGGATTTTTGTATTTTCTTTCCTACACACTCAGGAGTGTCTGAACATCTGTGATTTATTTTGACTCAAATGTACAAAGTTGTGTCCAAGTCTGGTACATTCGGCTAAAAACGCTTTCCCAGAGTGACAGTTCTCCATCGGCTGCACACTGCACCCCCTTGACCACACCCCGCGCACTTGCTCCTGCGGAACCCGACATGTGCGTATTTCCCCACAACCTTCACTACCGTCTCGTCACGACTGCTCCGACTGCTTTCTTTCCCTCGTGGGCGGAAGTACCCCTTGCTCCCACAGGGGGGGGGGTTCACCTACCCTTTAACAACATTTCCCCTTTCAACCGCTACCTTTTAACAACTAGGACCCTCCTAGCCCCTCTGTCCTCCTCCTCAGCCCCCCTCTCCTCCTCCCCGAGCCCCACTCCCCACCTCCCCCAGCACCCCCTCGCTCTGCCTCCCCCAGCACCCCCTCTCCCTCTCTCCCCCCTCTCTCCCCCCTCACTCACCTTCCGGCCGCAGCAGTAGCCCAGGCCCTGCATGACGGGGTCGATCTCCGACTCGAACACCTCGGCCAGCTTGGAGCAGTACTTGTAGACGCGGGACGTCTTGCGGTTGTACAGCCAGGCGTTGTTGAACATGAGCCACACGTCGTCCACGTACTGCCAGGGCTCCTGGAACTGGCCCGTGTCCAGCTTGCGCTTGATGGTGGACAGGTCCATGGGGGTCTTCACGATGTCAAAGTAGTCCTGCGGGGAGGGGAGGGATGAGGCCGTTAGGGACGTGTTGGGGGGGGTTGGATTGTGCATGGGGGCGGTTATGGATGCACGATTATCAAAAATAACGATCTATGAAAGAAACCTCTACAAGATTATAGACGACGTATCCTCAGGTCTGACTACGGATGTAATTTCAATGCCACGAAAATGCATTTCTTTGATTATCAAGTACAAAATTAGACCAAATTTCACATAATGGAACCAAAAACGGGAGATATAAATCATCTAAATCCATAGCATAGAAGGAATCGCTGCTCTGAAATTGGCTGTGCATCCTGAAATGAAAACGTGGTGGTGCTGATGGTGGTGACGCTGATGATGGTGGTGGTAGTGATGGTGGTGATGCTGATGATGATGGTGGTGGTGGTGGTGGTGGTGGTGGTGGTAGTGGTGGTTGTGGTGGTGGTGATGGTGATGCTGATGATGGTGGTGGTGGTGGTGATGCTGATGATGGTGGTGGTGGTGGTGATGCTGATGATGGTGGTGGTGGTGGTGATGCTGATGATGGTGGTGGTGGTGGTGGTGGTAGTGATGGTGGTGAGTGGTGGTGGTGGGTGGGTTGGTGGTAGTGATGGTGGTTGGTGGTGGGTGGTGGTGGTGGTGGCGGTGGTGTGTCCACTCACGGGGATGCCCAGCAGCATGGGGTCGCACCGGCTGTCTGAAGGGCAGGGACTCGGGGTCCTGGCGGTAGAGGGACTCCAGGGTGGGCATCAGGGCCTGCCTCAGCTCCTCCGGCTTGAAGACTGCAGAGTGGGAGGTCAAGGGTCGGTGTGAGAGGGCTTTACAGACCCTCCCAGGTGCCGAACGTGCTACACGTCTACCACATATTCCGTTGGTGTTTATAGTGATATCATGTAAATTCAATTATAAATCAAATGCAAAATGAGAAGGGTAATTTTATGGCGTAGGATGTTGTTTGTTTCTTTGACTTTATTTCAAAGATCCTACAAAACCCATAGGTCTGATTATGTGGTATATATCAAAAGAGTCAGACCTAATCAAACAGCGGTATCTATAAACAGTGTGCTTGGAGTGACTTCATTGTAAACAACGTTAACATCTCTTCCAAAATGGTGAAGTCACAAAAGGTCGCACTGAAAATGATTTTCAAGAAGCAAAAGTCACAGAAGACGTTTTTTTTTCCCTCAGGGCGGTTTCGGTTCCTACTTTTCCTGCGGTTCTGCGCGGCGGCGGTTCCGTTGGTGCCGTCCTCCCCCTCCTCCTTGGGCTCCACCTTCACCAGGGGCTTCGTGTCGTCCGTGTCCATGGGCTCCAGCTTGGCCTCCAGCGCCTCCTCCTTCTTCACCGGCAGGGGCTTCCGGTCCACCTCCTCGTGCTGGGGCTGCAACACAGGGACGCCGTTACCAGCCTGGGGACACTTACAGTATGGACACGGTCTTCTTATTGATGTATAGGGGTACTGGCGTGAGGTGCATTGGCTTCTCCACAGGGGGGGGGGGGGGTGGGGGGCGGCTAACGACACGAGGCCTGGAGATGGGGAACGCTTTGGTGGATGGCGGGCGTGCAGAGACTGCATTCATGGGTTTGGTTATTAGATCTTGACGAAGAAGTTGCTCCTTTAAACCCTAATCATGCTTTTTCAGATCTGTAAAGATGTAGAAGATAAGAACTGACACCGAAAAAGTACAAGTGGAGTATTCTGACAAGGTATTGCGTTTTGATACTTAATACATGTACTTATTGTATGTCGTACATCATGGCACTGAAAGATAGTACTTAACCTGTGTAGCGTCTTAGCCTAGCTACCTTGTCGTATACAGGGAATGGGTTAACCTAGCCAGTGTCAATGCTTAGCACCTGTTTCTATGAACATCTCTTCTGTACGACAGCGATATATTGTTTCTCTTTCTTTGGACAAATGTACTTAAGTCGTTTTGGATAAAAGCGTCTGCTGAATGCCCTGAATGTGAATTTTAACATAAGGTGTAGTCCATCCGCTGTGTTCCCCCAGGAGTTCTCATCACGTCTCTCTACCTCGCTCTTGATGTCCATCTGCTTCTTGCCCGAGCCTCCGGTGCCGTCCTCTCTGGGCTCCGCCCGCGTCTCCGCGGTCACCATGTCGGGCAGCGCCTGCTGGGAGCTGGCGTCGGCCACAGAGCCCGGCGTGGGGACGTGGTTGTCCACGCTGGCCGCGGCCTGGGAGAGCTGCAGGGAGACACAAGGGGAGACGTTGACCGTACTGGTATCCACTGGGAGGACGCGCAGGATGCACGCGGCTAGCCTCTCTGAGCCTCTGAGGGGATAAATAATTCACGTGTTATGAGTTAGGCCCGTTTAATGATCCTTAAGGAAGATGGTGTGATTAAGGCGGGCGTGAGTGGGTCTGATAAGAGGCCGGGGAGCAGAGCCTGGCGGTGCGAGAGCGGATCCGGTCTGGGCCTTTGCAGTGAACTCGGATTACAGTTCAACCCTTTCAGAGCCAGCCGTGTCTCAAACCGAGGAGTTGAACCAAACGGTCAGGAAGACATCGGACCGTCTGCATCGCCCGTCTCTACTGGGGAGGAGGAGGAGGGGGGTGGGGAGGAGAAAAGGGTGGGGGAGTGGGTAGGGAGGGGGGAGAAAGGGATGGGGAGGGGGAACAGGTGGGGAGGGGTCTCACCGGTGTGCTGGGGTGTTGCGGCTGGACAGAGGAGGGCTGCTGCGGTGGGGGTGGTCCGGGCGGGTCGGGCGGGGGCTGCAGGGGGTGTGCGGCTGGGAGGGGGCGGGGGAGGCGCCCCGGCTGGAGGGGGGTCCGGGGAGGCCTCCGGGGACGTGGGTGGGGGTGGAGGACGGGCCGCCCGCCGAGGCGGGGGTGGAGGGCCGGGCGGAGGCGTGGGGGGGCGGCTGCGGGGGCGGGGGGTTAGCGGAGGCGTTGGGTGGAGGGGTGGCGCGGAGGGGGGGCTGCGCTAGGGGGGCGCCACGGCAGCTGGGACCCCAAAGCGTTTCAAGGGGGGGCTGCGCTAGGGGGGCGCACGGCAGCTGGGACCCCAAAGCGTTCAGGGGGAGGTTGGAGTTCTGCTGCTGCTGCTGCTGCTGCTGCTGCTGCTGGGGGGAGGAGAGGGGAGAGACGTGCACGTGGAGTTAGACATGTGCACGTGGAGTTAGACATGTGCACGTGGAGTTAGACATGTGCACGTGCAGTTAGACATGTGCACGTGGACTTAGACATGTGCGTGCCGTTCCACACGCACTCGGTGGACTTCAAATGTCAAGCAGTCCGCCGCAAAGGGAAGGCAGGAGTGCGAGTGTGCCTTGGTCCTTCTTGACAACACGCTCCAGATGTTGGGCGGAATTAATGGGCTTCTTGAATCGTTACCGCTTCAGTTATGAAATACCTTTGGGTACTTGCCCAAATAATATTTTAAATTCGAACGATTGAAGCCGTGTGTGGATTATTCATGTACAGAAACGGCTACGTTAAAACGTTAAAAATGTCGCAAAAGTTTATTAACGACGGGATGCGTTTACAATCCCGAAATCGGGATTAATCCGAGGCTCACCGCAAACCACATGCCTCAAACACAGGATGCTATTAGCCGAATGGGAACCCGGGGAGGCAACAGCTGCACCATAGGTCAAGTGAACCAGCCTCACTCAAGGCTCAAAGGCCAGGTCTGTAGTTCAGGCTTTGCAAACGCATATGCACGGGAAGTAATCCAACATTAACCAGGTACTCGCTCCCTCTCTCTCGAAATTGTTTGAGAAGAAAATCAATAAACAATTTCCCTCGAGCAGAACAATAATCCTGCCCATTTTTGGAAACTTTTTGGAGAAGACAGAGATATTTTTTAAATATGAATAATATCAATTGTGTTAAAGTACTGGAACAATATGGATTCCATGGTGGACTCTTTGAAGCACGCGCGCGCGCACACACACACACACACACACACACACACACACACACACACACACACACACACACACACACACACACACACACACACACACACACACACACACACACACACACACACACACACACACACACACACACACACACCTCTTTCTCTGCTTACCTGTGCGACAGCAGCCTGCGATGTGCCCTGGCCCAGGCCCACGTTCACATTCATGGGCCCCCCTCCCCCGGCAGGGAAGGGCCCCTGAGGCAGGAACTGGCTCTGGTTGGTGGGCTGGCCCACCATGTTGCCGGCGTGATTACCCATCATGCCCTGGGCCTGAGGCATCCTTGACGGGGACATGCCCATCTGGAAAGAGGAATGAAATAAACAGGGTTCTCGTTTAGTCTTGGACGTGCGTGAGGCTGCGTTACCCTCGTTGTGTTTGTGGCAGGGCGAATCAACGTTTCTCTGAGCAACAATTTCCACTGTGAGTCACCCAGACCATCAGCAGACCATAACTCGCGTCCCTCCATCTAACGCCGCCTATCCATCGATCCGTCAATCTTGTCTTAAATAGAGACCGTTTTGCATTCGGACAGGGTTCTCCACGTGGATATCAAGACCGCTTCTCTCAGAACCATCAGCCGCTTTATTAATATCCCCTTTGTGGCCGGGTAGAGGTTCTCCCCTCTAGCATGGATTCCAAGTGGCTTTACATAACCGTTCACACACTAATTTTCCTTCTCTTCGTGGAGGATTCATGTTACACCACAAGCTGAGCTTTCGTCAGGTGCGTCGGTATGAGACGAAGGCCAGGCCCACCCTCCTCTGAAATCGCTGTGTACAGCCACGCTAGTACATCCTCTGCTCGATAAACCCAGGAATCCGTTCCTCAGCCTAAAGCTCGAATCCCGCGGCCGTGTCGGGTGGGATGTAGAATTATATATTTTTATTTGACGTCCAGACTAAGTCTTCTAATTAGGGCTAGGTAAAAAAAAAAAATCGATTTAATCGATTTTGGATCGATTTCATTTAAATTTTGTAATATCAATTCATAGGGCATGAGATTGCTTTTCTTTTTACCATCATTATTATTTTTGCACTTGCCTTAACAATGCCTTAATGCAGTTTGCAGTGATGGAATGTTGTAGTTCAAGTACACTTTCACTTGCAATTCCTTTTTAATTTCAAAAATTGAGACCCGAGACAGTATTGTTTACAGCTTTGTTTACAAGTTTAAACTGTCCAATTTACAAGTTTGCACTTAAAACCTGTTGCACTTAAAACCATTTGTATTGTGTAACGCAGTTGAACCATTTACATTATTTAAGAGCAGATTGAATCGAATCGTGATTAATCGATTATTCAGAACCTTATGAATCGAAATCTCATCTATTTAGGAAATTGGCCACGATACCCAGCCCTACTTATATAATGCGACTTTTAATAAGACTCAATCTGAGGCAACAGAGACTATGACGTCCGTGTTTGGGTGAGTCTTGAAGCGAGGCGGGGCGTGGGAGGCGGCGGGCGGGGGCCGCGGCGAGGACCCGATGGCTCTCGGGAGTACACAAGCATTATTGAATGTGTGCTCCGAGTACACATGTAGTATTGAACGGTTGCCAACCATAATAAACAGCCTGGAGCGAATGCAGAGTGCGGGGCCACCTCCGCGCCATAAAGCATCCTGCTGAAGGGGCCCGGGGCCTCGCGGATGGACGCTAGGCACGCCGGGAGGGCTCCGCCGGAAGGGGATCAGGAGCAGAGGAGTGCTGACTGCCTCTGATGGAGGGCTGTGCAATTAATACAATGTTTGACCCTGATTTCAGTTTCATTTATAGAAATCGCAGAACAGCTGGATAAATATTTGGAAATATGCCAATTCGAATATATATATTTTTAAGGGGAAATTTCAAAATTCTCAGTTACAAAGTGTTTGTTTGGAGAGAAATGCTGAATTGATGCATCAAAAATAATCGTTTGAATAATCGTGATTTTAATATTGACCAAAATAATGGTGCGTTATGATTTTGATGCACATAAATTCGGGTTATTTCCAGACCGGTGGAGGAGACGTTGATGGAAGGCCTCTTCCTGAGCGAGACTAGGATCGACGCAGTAACCAAGCAGCGTGAGGGCAAAAGGTAAAGAAAGAAGTTGCGTTTCTCTGAAAGGGATCCTTTTAACAATGTCAGAATATAAACTGAGCACAAATAAGCCCTTTAAGGGGAAGTGCGTTGGGAGTGGTGAAACTGCCCCAAAGGATTACCTTGCAGCCGCTTTTAAATGCATCACGACTGCAATGTTGTCGTTCAACACTGGACCAATCTCAAAAGACAGTCAGTCCATTAGACCGAGACGTTCCTGAAACAGAGCCCAGGGTGACCAATCCCACCGGCTTCCTTTAAGGTAGGTACCGCGTAGATACAACCAAGGGGAACATCCCAGCCTTTCACAGCCTACACCTGCCCAACGGGGGACTGGATGGGAGAGGAGAGGGTCTCGGTGGGGGGGGGGGGGGGGGGGGGGGGGGGGGGGGGCTCACCGAAGGCACGGAGCCCATGTTCATCTGCTGGGGGTGGTTCATCGGGGAGGCGGCGCGCGGCCCCATGGGCGCCTGGGCCATCTGCACATTCTGCGCCATCGCCATGGGGTTGAACTGATTCATCCCTGGGGGGCCGGGGGACAGAGGAGAGGTGGTTAGACAGGGGAGCGCGCGCACACGCGCACACACACACACACACACACACACACACACACACACACACACACACACACACACACACACACACACACACACACACACACACACACACACACACACACACACACCTTATTGGCGTCTGTTTACTATACTTGGAGGCGTTGTAATTGAATATCGCTACACGCCGCTGAGCGGAGTGTCTTTATTCAGTTAGCGGCTGTGGCTGAGGGACAACACGTGAGGGTTCACAGGTTTAGGGAGAACAAGAGCCTCCCTTTACTGCGGTACAGGCGTCGTCACTGTCCAAACGACATGCTACCGTGTGGATTAAGTTATAGAGCTGCCTCGCCTATAACCAACTAAATGTGTTTAACAAGTTGCACAAATAATATGACACTATAGACTGGCTGCCTCGGTCTCTTCCTATGGAGTTGGGGCAGTCATTGTTTGTTCTTTCTATTTATATACTTGCCAGCGCCCTGCCGTATCAAGACGGGTACCCATCGATACACTGACAACCACCCAATCTCGAGTGTTTTCCTTTGAATAAAATAGTTAAAGAGAGGGCTAAAGAGGAGTTGAAGGGTCTGGTGGTGGTGGTGGTGGTGGTGTTGATGATGGTGGTGGTGGCAGAGCATGCATACCTTGAGAGCCCTGCATTCGGTTCAAGAGCTGATTTGGCACATTGGGCATAGGCACGGGTCCATCTGCAGGAGGGATGAGCACAGTGTTTACAAGCAGCCACGTATCTCAGTGCTCTCCGGGCGCTGGTCTCGCCCGTCCTGGTTTACTCGATGCCGTTAATGGACCCTTCCCGGTGGGGTTACAGCCAGGAGAGCCCCCCCGCAGAGGGGAGTGGGGGAGAGGAGTCCTGTTGGCTCTACACTGGACTTAAATCACCTGCGATTTCACTTGACTTCATCTGCATCGTTGTAGTTTATCCGTACACGTGTTTTATTTAGGACTTTACCTGCGTTCTCCATTAGTGTTGTTTATGGGTACACAAGATTTAATTCAGAGTTAAGATGCGTTCTACGTCGTTGTTGTTTATCGGTACACACGCTTTTAACGAGGTCGTGTTTGACTGCGGTGGTCTGAGCTTCTACATTAGGTCAGCACTTTTCTATACTGTCCGTTCATTGCTTGTCCCACACCAGCCCCTACATGTTTAGTTTGACCACAACAGACTGCAGAACAAATAAAATAAATGAATAAAAAATAAAAATCGACCGACGCCACTCACTGGGGGGTCTGACGGCCTGACCGGGGCCCATGGCGTTGGGCTGGCCCATGCCGGAGCCCACCATGGTGGGCTGCTTCTGGAGCCGCGAGCGCCGCTTCTCCTCCAGCTCCTTCTGGATCTTGTAGATCTTCTCTGCCAGGAAGTGGTAGTACTCGTCCTGCGAGAGGGAGTGAGGCACACGTCACGGTCACGTTCTCACGCCGGCGCCTGACCTCGTCCCTTGCAAAGAGAACCTAGGGGCTGCCTTTATGTATGCTGAGTGCGTGGATGAAGTGTGTCAGGGTCTGGGTCTGACTTTCGTTATTGTTCCTAATTGTATCGATGCGTGTCTGCGTAGTCGCTAAATTAGCAGCCGTCTAGAACTGCTAATCATTATTCATTATTCAAATATATGTCATTTCGTTGCGTCGACGTGGAGCCATGACTATGCCTTAAGCACTGCGGGGCTGCGACGGACATGGGGTGGGTGGAGGCTTACCCTGCTGTTGGCCGACTCGTACATGTCCCCCTCCACCTTGCGGGCGTAGGCCACCAGGTTCTCCATCCTGCGGTCCTTCAGTGCGGCCGGGTCCGGGGTCGGGAATATGGCTTGTACTCTGTGAGGAGGGGGGGGGGGGGGGGTTACTACTGGACCGGAAACATCTGGCTGATCTGATGACTCTTGACTTGAATGAGTGAGTGTGAGAGTGAGTGTGTGAGAGTGCGAGAGCATGTGTGTTTGTGTGCGTGTCTGTGATTGAGTGAATATGTGAGAGAGAGAAAGCGAAAGCCTTTGTGTGATCAAGTGAGTGAGTGAGCGAGCGAGTGAGTGAGTGATCGAGTGTGTGATCAAGTGAGTGATCAAGTGAGTGATCAAGTGAGTGATCAAGTGAGTGAGCGAGCGAGCGTGATCGAGTGAGAGTTTGAGACCGTGTGTCTGAGTGAGAAGGCGCAAGTCTGTGTGTGTGTGTGAGCTGAGCGTGAGACCGTGTGTGTGAGCGAGTGAGTGCGAGACCGTGTGAGCGAGTCAGCGAGAGAGTCAGTAACTGCGAGAGCATGTGCACGAGCATGCGTTTGTGGCATGGCTGCTGGGAACTCACAGCTTGTGCACCAGGTGAGTGCGCAGGTCCTGAGTGACGTGCTCGTGCCAAGACTTCCTGACCCCCGACGCGGAGAGGGGGCTGGCGGCCGGCAGCTTGCCCATGCTGCCCCCCACTAGTGAGCCGTCTGCCAGCAGCTGACTGGAGGGAGGGAGAGAGAGGGGGGGAGAGGGGGGGCACGGGGGAGTTAGGAATGGCCCCGAGCACACCGATAAGATCATACACGTGTTCAGGGGGATGGCTTCATCCCGTGGAGGGGGTGAAGCCGGACTCACTTGTTCAGCGAGGAGGGCAGAGAGGGGTCCGAGTGCATCTGGTCTGACGAGGGGAGGCCCATGCCCACTGGCATCTGGCTGGAGCCTGAGACACACACATCAGAGAGCGGGTTAACACACTGGCTGGTGCCTGAGACACACGCGTCAGAGAGCGGGTTAACACACTGGCTGGTGCCTGAGACACACGCGTCAGAGAGCGGGTTAACACACTGACTGGAGCGTGGTGCCACACACATATACACACATAAACCAGACAGCAGGTTTTTGGTGGCTCTGGATGAGTCAACCGGGTAATAGAAACTAACCCTAACCAATACGACATCCTGTTCTCCCCAATAGGCTCATGGTCTGCATTGAACATGGCGTGAAACCATTTTCATTTAAAGAAGAAAACAGCTTTCAGTAAAAATGGCATGATTCAATTTAACCGTTTCAATCGTTCATCAGGATTTAGTTTTGGATATTTCTATACACATCCCCAAACATCTCCGTCCAGTATCCAGACAAGCCCAAAAAACATACATCCACAGTAGGGCTGCTCGATTACGGGAAAAATCATAATCACGATTATTTTGGTCAATGTTGAAATCCCGATTATTCAAACGATTATTTTTGTGTTTGAAAACATGTTGTATTTATTTAGCATGTCTCTCCCAGAAAAATCTTTGAAACTGAAAACTTTGAAATTTCGCCTTAAAAAAATACATAAAATGGTCAAAAAGAAAATGTTCCAATCTAAAATAATACACAGATATGTATCCAGCTGTTTCTATAAAAAAATCAAGATTGTTAATTTTGTGATCGCCAAAATCGCGATCAAAACTCGATTATTCACCCAGCCATAATCCACAGTATTAAACATATCAAAACAGACTCATTTCTAGTTCTCAGAGTGCATTCATCCACCAGCTGGGCTCAGACCCCATCAGCACCTGACCCAGTACCCGTACCCGTACCCAGACTGTTGATGCTCCGCAGTGCCGGGTGGCTCTGGGGGCTGGCCTGGCCCGGGATCTGGGTCTGTCCGGGGGACTGGTTCCCGTAGGGCAGGCCCAGGGCGGCGTAGGCCCTCTGCATGGAGCTGGGGTCGATGTGTCCCGCCGTGTTGTTGATGGCCGGGTTGGTGCTGGGCTGGCTGACCCCCACCGAGCCCAGTGAACTCGTCAGGCCGGCGCCGGGGGAGCTCAGCATGGCTGGAGGGAGGGGGGACAGGACGACAGAGGGTAGGACGGTTAGGGCCTTCTTAAGGGGGTGGAGGGGGTACTGATGGGGAGGCAGACCTCTCTGGAGAAGTAGAACTATGTTTGAGGAGCCGGTTAGAAATTAGGCAGAGCGAAGACAAATATTGTTCAATATTAGCAAAGCTTATTCTGGAAATATGTACAAAGTTAATTACTTGGGCCGCCTACACACCGATAAAATATAAAATACATTGTATGTAATTTAATTTATTTTTTCTTTTCACTCACATTTTATAGCAATAAAATATTAATATTATACATTATGTTTTATCAAAAAAGTAAAAGTACACTTATACCATCAGTAAAAACAATTGACGTTGTCAACTGTTGCGTCATTCCCTGAATAAAAAGTAAGCAGCGGCCCTCCTGTGCGCGATGCTCCCAGAGTTAAGATCCCTAACTTCCCTGTGGTCCGCAGCGCTGACACAGAGCACGCTGCCTCTGTGGGGGATTTAAACCCGTCACAGGGGCCCTCGTCCAATCAGAGCGCTGGCCCCGCCCCCACTGAGAGGGGAGCCACCGGGCTCCTCCCCTGGGTGTCAGATTACGAGCCTGGCCATCGTGGTGCGCACTGAGACGGCGGGCAGGCATTAGGGGAGGAATCAGTGCTTCCGACTGCATGCAATAATTATAAGAGAATATTTGCTAAATATTAATAATATATTATATTAATAAAATATTTTATAAATATTGTATTCTTATAATACTTTATTCATGAGGAATCAAACTTAATATTCAATCATTTCACCTGTACTCCATAATTGACTGTTTGCATACCCAAAAGCTCCACGATAACTACGTACCACCCCCCGCCCCCCCCCCCCCACCCTAAACCAGGGCTTCCAAGAGGGAACAGAGTTGCGTCTCAGGCTCAGCCGCCGCGACTCCTCCACCGCCCTGAGCCTGTGGAGGGCGGACGGGGTTTAGCGGCCGGCTCTCCTCTAGAGAACCTCTACGGCCAAGAGCCCCTCTGGAGGAATCCGCTGCCGCAGCAAGGTGAGCCGGCACAGAGCTGCGAAGACCTCTGCCTCCTACAGGTGGCAGCGCCTCACACCGGAACATCAACCCCAGTGATTTGGGGATTATGCTGCCAGATTCAACAGTTGTCTTATTTCTGCCGGATGCGCCACAGAACCGGAATAATAATGAACACGACGCGAATACGACTAAGTGCCTTTTTTTTTTTTGCATTTAAGCAAATTATAAATGATCGCTTTGGGGTGACATCGGTGTTATTATAATTGTTTTAAATATACATCTCGAGCCGCGGGGGCGATTAAGGGGAGGATGTACACGGAAAAGGGGGAACAGGTGTGTTTAATCTGCACGGCCGAGTGGTCTCGCTGGTTATCTCTGCGCTGAAGCCCGGAGGTCTATCAGGCTGAGTGGGAGTCAATAACAAGCGCTCTCTCTGTGCCACGCAGATAATTCAGTAACATTCAGGAGCAGAGCGGACTCCGTTCACGAGGGGGGCGGCCAACTCCGCCGCTATTGCTGATGATGATGAGTGGGGAGGCAGGGATGGAGAGGGCTGAGTGCGTCAGGGAGGTGGAGAGGGTGGAGGGGGGGAGGGGGCTGAGTGGGCGAGGTGGGTGGAGAGGGTGGAGGTAGGGGGGGGAGAGGGCTGAGTGGGAGAGGCTGAGGGCCTTACGTTGCTGGTTCCTCTTGTCGCTGGCGTTCTTCAGCGGCAGGCAGACAGGACAGTCGTGCCGCGTGCAGTTCTTCCAGTGGGAGATGATCTGCCTGGACGAGGCGCAGTGAGCCACTGCACAGAGGGGAGGAGGAGAGGGAGAATGAGACGGTGGGAAGAGGGGACGGGGCCAAGTGTTTTACTCCTCGCTGGTTAGGAAGACGCAACGGGACAATCCCGTTCTCAGATTTTTGTACTTAAAAGAGAGGTGAACCCTAAAAATAATATATTTATTTTTTCGTCAACATAGTAATAAAATATAGGTCAATGTAATTTGGTCATGTAACTACAATACATTGAGAATTTTGATTAAAAAAGCGGTCACATCCTATGTTTTTGCCAACCAGTTTGTTCACATTCTACTCTGCTCCAAACTCAAGTCGAGATCTTTTCGTTATGAATGGAAAGTGTTGGAGTATGCGGATCTGAAATCAACCCCATCCACCCCCCTCCATCGGCCACCCCTACCCAGAGGAGGAGAGACTCACCCTGGCACAACTTGCCGGTCTGGCAGTGGGTCATGTGGTTGAGGACGTTCTTCATGGTGCGGCAGTGGGGGAGGGTACAGGCCCTCACCTCCCCGTTGGCCTGCTCCCGTCGCTGGCACTTGTGCGCGTGCAGAAGCAGGACCAGCTGCTGCTGGATCAGCTTGCGCTTCTCGGGGTCCGCCGTTGGGCCCCGTCGCCACGCCGCCGGCCCCCGGGACCATGCCCACCTGCTGCTGCATCTTGGTCCACGAAGGACGCACACACACACACACACACACACACAGACACACACACACACACACACACAGACAGCACACACACACACACACACACACACACACACGAGAGCACACACACACACACACGGAGAGAACACACACAGAGAGAGAGAGACACACACAGAGAGAGAGAGACACACAGAGAGAGAGAGAGAGACACACATAGACACAGACACACACACACACACACACACACACACACTTTAGTGTGGGCCCCGTCCAAGCGGTCACTTTGCAGTGAATTGAAACGCTCGTCACTGAAGGCGATCAATAATGCGTCAGTGTGATTTTACGAGGTGGTGGTTCGCTGAGAGGAACCATTACAGACAGGGACACCGCCACAGTCTTCTGGTTTTAAAGCGACGCTGGCTCACACAGGAGCTCCTTTTTCCAGTTAAAAATTAATGGAAGCAAGTTAAAGTAAAACTCAGGTTAAAAAAAAAAAAAAGGGGAAAAATAATCCAGACGACGGTTCAAGGTTAAGATCATTCTACGGCTGGGTGTGCCTCGAGGTCGAGATTCTTTTGTATATTTCTTTAACGCAGAAATAACATAAAAGTAAATTGCAATCCTCTCTTATAGAGTGTGGTACTTAACCTGTGTGAAATGATCAAGGGCTTTTATTAACGGAGTGTATTTAGTGCTGTGGGGTGGGAAGTAGACTGTATTTTAGTAAGACAGACAGGTTGTAATCATGTCTGCCGCAGGCAGGACATTCAATTCAATTCCGTCGTGAAATTTGATATCGTTAAAGCTGTCAAGTTCAGAATGAGAAAGTCTGAAAACTTAGTGGTGCTTAATCCAATGTGACACGTTAATCAAACCTTCAATGCATATCATGGTTAAGTAGTGTGATCAAATTAAATTACATGAATTATAATTTATATACTATGTCACAATTACGTTTGAATTCCCACAGGTGGTTTTAGAGGCAAGTACTGTCTAACATAATCCTTGTTCCACCATCCTGATCTTGCAAGTTTACATCCCGTTTCTCTCTGTAGCAGTGTTGATCCTATTGGAAGCCTTCTCCTGACAAATGTACGTATCGTAAGTCGCATTGGATAAAAGCGTCTGCTAAATGTAAATGAGAGCTTAAAAATTGTAAGAAAAGATCAGACCAATCAACACTAAGGAGAGGAGTTTCAGTTCATGCCAAGCAAGCTGCTGACAAGGATTCTGCCAAAGTAAAAGTACAATGTTGGTAACCTAGGAAAGTTTAGTAAACTTATCAAAAATGATATCAAAACGTCTTAATCTAAACTACACTGAATAATGATGAAATTATATAAATATACTTGCAACCGGATTTGGCAAGAGCATCCCTATGACTGGCTGGAGCATTTCGAAAAACATATGGCCACGCCCATATTTGGAAATCGATAATAATAATAATAATAATAATAATAATAATAATAATAATAATAATAATAACGACTCAGCTAACGCGGCGTTCACACTGCACACGTCCCTCGACGGATGACAGAGGTATGGGGGCTTTTTGACACGCCCATGTGTTTTCCCAGGTCGTATTACAGAGGCGATTTCATTGGACAGTGTATTTGCGTTCCGATTGGCCGACGGATCCGTCGATGCCTGAAAAGTTGAAAATATCTCAACTTTTTAACGCAGCCAACGGAGCCGACAGAACGGACGGACCCACAATGCATTTGGAGAGCGCCCCATGCAAGATCAATGAGATCAGTCAACGGACGGATGCAGTGCGAACACGGCGAAAGGCAAGAGTTAATCGAGGATATCAGGACGGTGGCTCAACGCTGGTCGACTACGACTGGGGGGAGGGGGTCCTCACCAGGTTGGGCACATTGCCGGGCCCCTGCAGGCTGTTGGGGAGGGCCGCTTTGTTCTGGAGCTGCTGGGCGTTGAGGCCCCCGGGGCCCATCTGCTGCACCCCGACCTGGCCGTACTGCTGGCCGAACGGAGGCCCCGGCATCCCCATCTGAGCACGGGGGAAACGTCAACACAGGGGTGAGGCAGGTCCATGGAGTGACAGGTGCAGTGGTTGGATTAAGCTTGGTTAGCGCACGCACACTCGCACACACACACTGCATACAGCGGTGAAACATCAGAGATGGTCGGCTGTTTATTCATTGTCGTTCCAATACCGCTCAAGTACCGTCAGAACCATCTAGAACCGTGGTACCCAAACTTTTAGTCGTCAGGTCACCCCTGTGAGAGTTAGTTTCCCCACGCATCTTGGACATGCTCACTGAAGTGATTTATTTTTCTAAATTTTGCTGTGTAAACAAAAAAAGTGAACATGCACTTACATACATACCTATATACAGAACACATAAATAAATTATATACAGAATACACAAATCTTTCAAAAATATTCATGGATACAGCAGTTCTCAACTCACTCAAGAGGAAAAAACTTTTGCCGACGTTTGGAGTTAAGCTCCTCGGTTGTCATGGCAACGTTCATCAACAACCAAGCGTTTACAGCTTGGGTCTCTCAGTGCCCGAGTAGCCCGTCATGGCTAAGTGGAAGGGGAGTGTTGTTACTGGGCTGCCTGCGTCATCTTTGGTACCGAGACTGTAGTCACCCACAGGACAGTGTGGGAAGGTAGCGCACCCATTAATCTTGAGTACCCCCCAGATCAATCGGTTTGACTGAACTAATGCATGAACCTGAATGAACCTGGACAAAGGGTAAGCACTAAGCAGTGGCCAAACACACACACAACGCACGGCAGTGAGTTTGTGCACTTGAACGCAATACACCTATTAACTATTTATAGCAGTTTTACAACTTTTTCGGACAAATTGTGTTGCAGGAGCCGGGGGATCTGTAAGTGGGTGATGGGCCAACACAAACTCGGCTAACAGAAGCGAACGGTAAAAAAAAAACTGCCTGCATAGGCAGTCCAATCAACACTGCAAACTGGCCACTGTAGGAATGTATCCAAATGAATGGGATTTTGAGTCTTAGTGATTGTGATTTTGTGAGCTGGTGAAAGTGATTTTGTGCAGTAGCGAATGACTTTGTGCAGTTGCAAATGACATTGTGTCGTAGTGATTGTAGTTTTGTGTAGAGGTTTTTAGCATTGAATGTTATTTTCTTCAGCAGAGAATGCGATTTTGTGCAATAGTAAATGATTTTGTGCTGTAGCGGTGAATGATTATAGATTGTAGTGATTGGTATTTTCTGCAGTTCATAATGATTGTGCCGTCGTGATTGTGATTCAGTGTTGTAGTGATTTAGATTTGGTGCCGTAGTGAATGTGCCCCCTGTTGATGAAGTTTGCTTCTGTTTTCACTCAGTGAACAGGTGCCTTGTCCCAACCCCTCCTTAAAAGGGGAAGTGACTTTGCCGTGAATTTCATGACTTTCAGCTTCCACTAAAATCCTAGTCACGAAGATCCGCCCTTAAATTACATGCCTTCCCCTCCCCCCTTCTAACCGTGGTTCCCAGCGCACCACTGTCTACTGCCTGCACGTAGGATCAGGCAGCAGCCAGGACTCCTCCGCTGGATAGAGACCGAGGGAGAGAGGGGGAGAGAGAGAGGGAGAGAAGAGGAGAGGGAGAAAGAGAGACAGCAACAGAGAGAAGAGAAAAAGAAAGACGAAAGAGAAAGAGTTTGAGTGAGTGAAGGAGAGCCCCCTGCTCGGCAAGGAGAAAAACAGCGCGCTCAACAGCTGAGCTGAGCAAGGGGGAAAGCGCACGGTCGATGACTACGCACTCAGCACAAGCTCACACACACCTCCCGAGGCACGTCTCTTATCAGCGCTGGATTACACACACACACACACACACACACACACACACACACACACACACACACACACACACACACACACACACCACCACACACACACACACACACACACACACACACACACACACACACACACACACACACACACACGGGCCTCGGCGTGTCCCTCCTGCTGGGACGAGGCACCGACAGCTCAGTGTTTGCGGCCTAGCGGACGGCTTGTTCACACTGCATCGCAGCGATAAGTGTTGGTCCCACCCCTGCTCCCGATGGCTCTGCCGAGCGCCTCTCTAAGGATCCACACCCCACCAGACACCCTGCCTGTCCCTCCAACCCACCCCCAGCAGCACCCAGCTCCCCTGGACATGTTGAACCAGAGGGTCATTAGGCCAGCCCCGAACCTCCAGGGAGGACAATGTCAGAGACAGAGCCGGGGTGAACCCTCAGTGTCCCGGGGGGGGGGGAGAACGAGCGAGGTGGAAGAGCCTCGAAGAACCGTCACTTTGAGATCAATAGCATCATCACTCTCTGAGAAGCTTTGGGAGACTTTCAGACAGGACGGTTGTTTCGGTAAAACCCATGCTCCCTCGTTACAGTGGCATGGCCAGGGAAAAATGCGAGGACACACGCTCAACTTGAAATGTCTGGACGAGTCAAGTGTCCTTAACTTGAGTGACAAGTTCACTTGTCACTCAATCACTAATCACTATAAGTTGTAAGTCACGATAAAAATCAAGGCCCATGTTAAGGCAATCCATTTTGCTTAAACTGTACCGAGTCATAAATGAAGGCACACTGGTGATAAATCAGACAAGGCAAGAATGGGCCAAACTGGAATTTTTTACCTGCCAGAGTGGAAAAATCAAACGGCCAAGCAATTATTTTAATATGTAACCCTGAATTATTCCACCTGCCAAATGGGCAAATCAATCTGCCATTGGCTGGTGTTAATTTTGAATCCTGCCTGCAAGGGTTCCCTAACGGCGCTCCGCGCAGACTCCTAAACTAACTTCTGCCTGATGCCCGGAGTGATGAGCTGGAGCTGGAGCACTAGCAGTGAGTAGAGTTCGGAGGAGGGCGGTTCTGATGTATGACGTAATCCGACATCGGCCTTGTGCAAACAAAACTTTGTATTAGATGTCAGAGACTAATTCCAAGACAGCCGTTCAGTGCATCTTGCTGAATACACCAGAAGGGGAGCTGCGGTCATCACGCACTGGGAAACGGCAACTTCTAGATCAGAGTATCTGCAGGTTTCACAGCAAGTCAAATTTAAGACTTTTTAAGACCTTTTTAATACCACCTTGAATGAAATTTAAGACCTAAAACACGCGATGGTGGGGGTTGGCAACAGACGCGAGCCAACTTTGGAAACGGACGTCTTCCAGCCAACTGTCCTTAGAATTTGCAACTACCCAATGTAGCAGACTAGCTAGCAAGCACGCAGACGATTTTTATACTGTATGCAGCTAGCAAGAAAGAAGCCTCTCTACATATCCTTCCTGAAAAGTCACACGAGAAAAAAAATAAATAAATAGTCCTGCCCTGACAAATTTAAGACCTTGAGTTACAGTATTTAAGACCAGCATGACATTTGTAACGAATTTAGGGATGCGCGGACCCCCTGTAGACGGGAATGCGATTATAGCGAGATCATTACGCCGAGACTCTAGCATTTCCCCTGTAGGCCATTTACACTACAAGTATACTAAAATGTAAAACACAACCCCGCACACATGGAGCCGGGCCTTGTTTCCTGTTGGGTTACTGTACCAAGGGAACCTCATTTGTGCTAGTGGAAGAGGCGTTGGGAAGGGGATTTTAAAAAGTGTTTCTACAGTGGCCATTTAACACAGTGTTGGTTTGAAACCTTTACAGACACTTTTAGTGTTTACTAGTGCTGGACGAATTTGTGTCCAACAATCATGAACTAACAGACCCAGGTCCCTAACAACATGAATTATACAAACAAACAAGATGTATATGTAGATCCAAACATCACCATGTTTCAATGATGATGTGCCTGCAGGTGAATCACTATAATATTTAACAACAATTGTATCTCGTGTGTGCGTTGGGGTGCCCGCAGTACGAACACACAATAACATCCATAATCTGTTCTGTAGAGCATAACCCACAACCAACCCGATGTATATTTGGATCAAAACATCACCATATTTCAATGATGATGTGCATGCAGGTGAATCAGGCCTGTTTGTGTGTTCAAAAAGGGGTGACCGCAGTACGAACACACAATAACATCCCTAATCTGTTCTGTAGAGCGTAACCCGTACCCCTCACACACACACACAACGGCCTCCATGAAGAACACATTTGAAGAGCGGCCCACCTTGTTCATGTTTCCAGCCTGCTGGGAGTTCATTGCGTGGTGCGCTCCCATCTGCGGCCCTCCCTGGGTGAGTGCCTCAGCCAGCACGCTGCCGCCGACGCCGGCCCCGACGCCCACAGGGGCCCCCTGCATGCCCTGGCCCTGGTACTGCATACCGGGCCCCGGTCGGCCCCTCCCCGCCGGCCCCATGCCTCCGTTCATAACCGGCCCGGGCGAGGGCTGCCCCAGTACCCCATGGCTCTGCCCGCTGTTCATCATGACCTGGTTGAAGTTCATGCCTGGGTTCCCGTTGCCCTGTCCCCCCTTCTGGCCCTGGGCGGACGGGTGGTTGGGCGACCCCTGGCCCATGGGGCCTTTGCCCAGGACCTGGCCGAGTTGCCCCCCGCCCATGCCCCCTTGCTGGGGGCCCGCCTGGTTGTGGCCCACGGCCAAGATGGAGGTGCTGCCGGGCCGAAGCAGCTCCGACAGCTGCTTGTGCTTGGCGGCGGCGTCGGGGACCATGTTGAGGCTGGGGCCCCGGCCCGGACCGCCCCCTCCCGGGCCCCCGTTGGAGGAGATGCCCATGAGGGCCAGGTCCCCGTTCGGGATCAGGTCGTCCGGGAGTTCATCTTCCAGGTCGAAGAGGGACACCAGATCTGGATGAAGGGGAGAGGGTGGGCATGGGCGGGTTAGCAGCTATTGTTTTGCGTTTACAACAAAGGATTTTCTAACGCAGTACCAATGGTGAAATGATATCGCCAATATCGCCGTATCCTATAGAGCTGGTTGATCTTGGCAGAAACATTAATCACGATTATTTGTGTCAAGATTGAGATCACAATTATCATGGCGCTTCCAATACATTATGTGAAAATTATTATTGTACGGTAATAACGTGACGAATTTCTGGTATGCATGATCGCGGGAAGCCCAGATCGTATTCGCCATCATAATTTGATTAATCACCCAGCTCGAAAATATGCTGCCGATTTTTTTTGTCTCTTCTGGAATTTTCCACCCCTTATAAATACACAGCGACTACTACAAAAGTCAAGCCGATCAGGGCCTAGTTCCAAACGTCCCGCACAATTGTAACTCTGCTAAGATACTAGTAGCAATAGTGTCTTCCTATTCGAATACAATCATATAAATATACATATGCCCAGTGGGGAAGTTTTCCGCCGCAAGGTGCATTCTAGCAGCTGGTTGAACCATTCACAGTATAGACAAGACAAAGCAAACTTCCCGCCAGCACCTCAAGCACTAATGAGCTCCACAGTCCAAAACATATGTGCGAGCCAAGGTCCTGCCAACAAAGAATTCCACAGCGTGACAGACACGCCCCCACACACGTCTCGCTTCACGCCTGGGCCAGACATCTGAAAAGCCAGAGAGCTAGACGGCTATAGAGTTAGAAGGCTGGACAGGGAAAGCCAGAGCGTTTATGAATGACAACATTTTGCCACGCAACGGGGACTGTGGAAAGCTGGAAGATAATGAGGAAAGGCCAGACTTGGCAGACGTGACACGAGGGTGACGACAGCAACCGAATCATAGTAGACTTTAAAGCACGTACTTCCAGAATGTAATTTAGCAAACCAATTCACATGAAGAGGTTGTAGCCATGCTTAAAGGTGACAGATCAGTGTTCCCCACAGAGAGAAAGCAATGTGTTGTGGGTGTGGCGGGTAGACGAGGAATCCTGTATTTAACTTTTTGTGTAAAGGAAAATCAATAGTATAATGTGACAATTTAAATGTAATGATAAAAATAATAATAGTCCTTCTTCAACCAATCAGACCAACGAATGCAAAAATCAATTAATCATTGTCCATCAAATGTGATAAGAGTAAATGCCAGTACAAGTTATCAGAGTCCAAAGTGATGTCCTAAATTTGGTTGCTTCATCTGACAAGCAGCCATTTAAAAAGTTACCTATTTGACTGCAACATAAAGCAGCAAATATTTGTCATCATTAGTACATGATATATTACTTAAACGATTAATTATCTAAATAGATGCGATATTTCCTGTCGTTGGAGAAAATCCAAAGAATTGGATGATGGCCCGATAGAATTTGATATCAGAATTAGATTCAGATGTTGGATTGACGATAAATGAAATAAATCGTCACTTATCGCAAGTTATGACATTGGTTCTTGTACATGAAACGCTTGAGCATTGTTTAGACAAAGTTTTTTTTAGGTGGATTAAAGATTTAATTGAAATCGGTAGGTACAAAAATTTGTTATATTTTAAAAAGTGCTGCATACTAATAACTGTAGAATAGGCTTACATATTTTTTCCATTTCTGGCGATTCGTCATCCAGAATGGCCCCTATGTATTAGGCAATCCTTTAAAAGGCTGAGATACTGCACAATGTTCCCACTCTCAAAGAACCACGCTATGACGCTAACCTAAAGTTTGCCCTTTGCTAATGCTCACACTGCGAGTAATTGGTTGCACCTAGGTCGCATCGGTGCCAGTAATAAAAGGAAATATGTATTAGTGTTCTCCCCAACAATGTCATAGTGAAACTGCTCCACCATGCTCCTTTCCTGGAACATTGTGTGACTTTAGTTTAAAATTGTTGTTTTAAAATGAGTCTGTATGCAGAACTGGTGAGTTTATATTCCAGGTAAGACGCGTCACTGAAAAGGGTGGTTTTGTACACTGTGCAAAGACATCGCATCGCTAGTGCAATTCGAGATAAAAGCGTGCAAACAAAAAACCTGAACTATTCTGGATGAACCATGACCAGAAAAGGAAAACATTTATTGTTACTGGAAGTACCACTATGTTATTATTTTCAGTCTTTCTTTGAGAAGGAAGAGATGGTATGTGAGGAAGGAGATGTCGAGGCACCGGTGATAAAATTTATTTGGAACTATGCAAGAAAAACATGTTTGCAATTTAAGAGTTCATCTTTTAAAATAAATGTACACAGGTGGATGGTGCATGACAAAAGACATGCCAAGACAAAAAGACAATGCCAAGACAAAACTGAGAAAAAAGTGACGCAACCAAATTAGTCAGAATACCACCAAAGGAAAAGTTAGTGGTACTAGTATCGCCAACAGTTGCTAAACGACGTCAACGTCTTTGGCGGACTATTTCTCAGCTGATCAACACTACGAATGCTGGTAACAAATAAATTGTAAAAAAGACACACCGTGTGAAGTCTTTTTTTTTTGGCCATAGTTTCCATAAGCTAAAGACGTGTCTAGTTCACCGTCATGCAGGCTGTGTTCAGTAAAATAAATAGCTATCTGCCTAAGCCCACGTTGAAATAATTTTGATGTTGAATCATGTTGATTGCCGCAGTTGTTGAAATAAACAGATTGATTTCATACACATCATTAAAGCCTCTCCCTGTGTCATTGCGTGGGCGTGTATACGAGGTGCGTGTCTGCGTGCGTGCGTGGGGGGGTTAGGGTTTGTTTCCCTGGCACCAAAGGGGGAATAAATAACAACAAAAACATCATTATCGGGCTGGCTATCGGCCAAATTGCTATTTTTAAACATCAGTATCGGCATCCCTACTTTGAAGTACGCAATTCCATCGGTTTAGAAGCCGTGTCTCTTTGGAAAGTTTGACACTGAAGCGCTGCCACATACAGAGACAACCTTTGACCAATGAGCGGGTCGTAAATCTTATCTCATCGTCAAAATGACGTGATGCGGTTGAAGCGTTAAACCACCCGTTGTCACGAAATGAACAACTTTGAACCACAATTTAAAAATATTGACTTGATTACTTTTCCATGGTAGCCCTATACGTCTCTGAAAAGCTACATGGTGGTGCGAAAGGGAGAATAGTGGCGCAGTAGCAGCACCGGTACACTCTTTGGTGAGGACCATGAATAAATAATACGTTTCCAGAACACAGCCACAAACTTATGTGTCGACCATAGTCGATAGACACCAAATTTGTTAGCGTTGTTAAACTTGACCGCGTTTCCAGAAGACCTGGAACCAGAAAAATGCTCAAGAAATCTGGTTGTTTTCGGTGATGGTACTGAGGTTTTGCAGTTGGTAGCGGGTTACAGAGGTGCATTTCCCAGCCCTACCTGCAGCTGCATCCAACACTACTGGCTGCTGCTGATTAGCTTACCGCGATGTTGTGTGCAGTGAGAAACACTAGATTAGTCCTAAGCTCCTATGTATTAGGAGGGTAATACAATATATCGGGCTGATTTATATTGCTGGTCCAATACATCGGTTGGGCTCTTAGTCATAAAGCATTGCAACTGCCACGGGAGAACATCTCCATTTTACGGTAACATAAAGAGGACAATGCTGCTGGTGATTCACCCAACAGTATCTCCACGACCGCAAGTCCTTTATCAGACGCACTTGAGACGGAACGGCAATAACAAGCGGCAGTGCGTGCCAGCGAGAGAGAGAGAGAGGGAGAGAGAAAAAGCTAGAGTGAGATGAGGCAGAGAGAAACTCCCTCTCGGAATCCTTCACTGGATTGTCACTTGTACCAGATCATTTCTCTCTCTCTCTCTCTCTCTCTCTCTCTCTCTCTCTCTCTCTCTCTCTCTCTCTCTCTCTCTCTACTCTCTCTCTCTCTATCTCTCTCTCTCTCTCTCTCTCTCTCTCTCTCTCTCTCTCTCTCTCTTCTCTCTCTCTCTCTCTCTCTCCTCTCTCTCTCTCTCTCTCTCTCTCTCTCACTCTCTCGCTTGACGTTGGGTAATCATGAGGGACAGCCCGGCATTGCTAAAGTAACAGATGAGATTTTAATGGCCTGGGCATAACGCAGCATATACTGTTAGCACTCTGCCGACACACAGCATTTGTTCAAATGACCACCAATCAGCCCAGTGACGATTAGCTACACTACTATATAGAGATGGAAAGAGAGGGTTCCCTTTGCAGGTATCTCCCAAGCGCTGCCAGTGTAGCAAATACAGAACTAGCATCACATGGACATCTAGTCTCTGTGGTAAACAGAGGGGAAGGGGGTTCTGTTTAACAGGGAGAGGGGAGGGAAAATGGCATGGCTATTGAGGTTTGGGGGCTCAAATCCTCTTTGGAACACAATGTCGCCCACCTGCCCAACACACTCCCCAGCAGCCTTCATAAATCCGTTCTGCTTCAGCCAAACATTAGCCGCAGAAAAGCCAGAACAAAACTTGTAAAACTCCCCCCTGCCAACATATAGTGGGGGGGAAGGTGTGTGGGGAGGAGGGGAAGGGACAGATTTCATGCTTGGCCGCTACTCTGCATGAACCGATGTTAACAAATCCGGCCTACCGTTCGCTCACTCGCTCACCCATCAGATCGCTGCCCGCTCAACCAGGCCAGACCAGAGCAGGGAATTCTCACCGGGTGGGCATTTGTGTCAACGCTGCCTGGTCCTTCACACACACAACCGACTACCGCTAGGCTCGTTCAGCCATGAAGACACACAAGCCGGACACCCTTAGCACTGGAATATAAAAATTAAAATTATGATAAAAACACACTGGCGCATAGTCACCCAAAGATACAGCACTCGAGTTCCACGCAGAGATTTAGGTAAAACATTAACAGCAATCCGGATTCTAATCTTTGGCTGAATGAATAATAAGCACAGGGCGCACATGAGCCCGTGTAGCAGACTGAACCAAGGCAGGGAGGGCGGGGTATGTTGGCGCTCGTCTCGTTCGACAGACAGGCTTCACTCATAGTCGGAGACTTATCGTCAGTCCTTCGCGGTTGATCATTTACTTCCTCATCCCATCCCGTTTCTGAACACACACACACACACACACACACACACACACACACACACACACACACACACACACACACACACACACACACACACACACACACACACACACACACACACACACACACACACACACACACACACAGAAAGAGAGCAGGAATAGGAGACAGCAGAAGAAGATAAATAACACATTTTGTGGTTGGTATGCGTTTGTCTTTTATGCATGTCAATAAAACGTTCCAACTTGAAACTGAACAGGATGATGGAAGTCCAATCTAGGACTACCAGAGGAGCAGGTCTTCAGAGTGAAAGCCAGAATACGTTTGCCACCAAAGCTTCTTTTTTTTTTAGTGCAGCATTGGTAGCAACAAGTCCCTGCAACGATCGCGTAATACGAACGATTCTAATTCAACCGTATGCAAGTTGTGTTGTTACACGTTGAACGGTATAAAGAGCCACTCATAGGACAGAAAATAATTGTTTTAGGACCCCGGTGGCATCTCACGGCAGTAGGGGAGATTCGGTGTCATCGGGGCGTTTTATTTCCCAGTGACAGCTCCTGTCAGCCCGGCTGAGGCGATGAGCTATATCGGCCAGAGACCCTAACTGGAGATTCTGCGTTTGCCAAGAAGAAATACAGCGCGACAGATAACTTCCCTATATCTTTCCTGTGGGTAGATAGTGAGCATGGGCCCACCATCAGCATAAGCCACTCAACCACACAACTGACTGACTGGGTGACTGGCTGGCGGGCTGTCTGCCTGTCGGTTGAGGCTGAACTATGTGGGCTACTATTGCTCCTCCCTCCTTCAGGGACACATACGCACGTAATGCACAGCGTGCAGGGTTGCATGCACAGCGTGCAGGGTTTCCCCAGCTCCGCCTGCTACGTAACACGGCTCACCCCCCTGCCCGACCGGGCCGAGAGGATCCCGCGACAGGAACAGAGACCAGTTCCGCATCCGTAGCGCCACTACAGGAATGTCTACGAGTTTCGGGATATGAAGACAGCCAACCGCGGTCGAGAACATTACTCAAAAAGGGAGGTCTTATGGTGTCGTAGGCCCGACATATAGTGGGACGGTCGCTTCCACAGCGATCAAAGATAAGGCATCAGATCATAAGTTGCAAATGTATTAAAACAACGAGAGTCTCATAGAAGTGGTCGAGCTGGTCGAGTTTCTTTTGTAATGTGCTGACCCGCAGGCTGGTTTATAATCCTTAACCGCAATCGTGTAAGCTTGTGTGGTCGGGTGACTTGCGTCCGATAAGAGAGCAAAACGCAAACGTTGTGTTTTTCCCACGTTAAACCAGAATCTGACACACACACCTAGTTTCTTACGACGAGACATAAGGTTCAGAACACGACAGGCGTTCAGCTATCCGATGGTCTCTCTAAAGCGGTGTGTGCGTAATGTGTGTATGGTCAAACTAGTTGCAAAGAAAGCGTGCACACGCACACACACACACACACACACACACACACACACACACACACACACACACACACACACACACACACACACACACACACACACACACACACGTCAAAACACCACCAGTTCCCTCCTAATAGTTTCAAACGAGTCGAGTCCACGACCCAGAAGGGACTGTCAAGTTACAGCCTGTGTGTGTGTGTCATCAGAGTAAAGACAACCACTCCACACACACATCAGCTTGATGTAGTTTTAGTTTAACCCACGACAACCTTATGCCTGATGGACTCCTCTTGTTTACACATGTGTTCACATCCTTACCTGGGCCATCCGACGCCGGGAGAGCAGGTGAATTAAGCTTGGGTCGCTTTGCATTTGGGGGTCCAACATCCAGCAAATTGTCCGCCATTCTGATCCCCAATAGAGTGAGGCGGTGATGATGTGAAACAGAATAAAGGTCCCGTCCCCCCCACACCCCGCTTCGTAAACCGACGGTTAGTGTAAATCTTCGTGAAAGACTCTCGTGAGTTGGTTTAGCAGGCAGGACGGGATTCTGACGATCGCCTCTAGATGATCGCAGCAAAGGAAGGGCAACAGCGCCACGCTTCGCTACAGACAATCAACCCATGATAATCCAACACCCACATCATTATCCGAAATAATGACGTCCAAGAATCTACCGTTTTTTAAGAAAAATAAATTAAAAATACTCAGAAAATGGTTAACGACGCGCGGTCCGGTCCATTTCTCCACAGATCGGTGGTCTCGCGTCTGTACCGAATCATTTTTTTTTTCGCAGCCGAAACGAACAGCCTTAAATTATATTTCCAGCTTCAATAAAAATAAGAAAATTCCACAAATATTTCCCGTGCCTTGGATTATTTTTAGCGAGGCTGTCCGCCGGTAAATACATCGGCTCGGAACGAAGATACGGCGACCAGCGGCGCTCAGTAAAAGGGAAACCGAATATACAGGAGGCTCTCCAGACGACAAAACCCGACCTAATCCTCACATGTTTGCAATAATTCCGCCAGAAAGACTGAACACATCGATGCTCTACACGAAAATGCCGTTTATGCCCAGTCCGGATGGCTCGAATCGGTTTAAAAAATAATGCTCTCCAGAAATACTGATTCTGACCCGCGTCAAGATGGCGGCTGTTGATTCCTCCGATACAAAAAGTTTTTTTTCTTTCCAGCTAGACGGTGGGGGGGAGGTGCTGCCGTTCTATCACGCCCTACGCAAACCTAGGTCCCACTGTGCGTCATGTTGACGTGCGTGTAGTGGCCCACAGGGGGCGGAATAACCCCAGAAATGATCCCACTAGACATGGTTTTTTTCTGTGTATGTGTGTGGGGGGGGCTGGGGCTTTTAATGCTTGTTTAGACGCCAGCATATTTGTGTCACACGCAACAAACTGTTGAGTGCAAGCTTCTCAAGTGGCCACTTTGTATCCATTCGTGTGTTATTGGTTCATTGCATCATAAAAGCAAATGAAAATGGCGGAAACGTAAAGGCAATCTTGCACAGAACAAGAGGGATTTGGTATATACAAAATATGCAGTTTGAGTGCACAAATCCACAAGACATCATATCCTCAAAGCTGGCTTTATTTGAATTTTAAGATGCATAGGCCTCTTCCCAAGCATGCTACATACAAAAAGTCGAACTAACAGAAACATTTCCTTTATACACAACTATAGGCTTAACTAGAGGGCCTACAGACATGAAGTTAATTCTCAGCTTATTTTGTTTCATAGTACATATTCATAACTAGACACTACATTATAAAATATTTATTTTGTTAAAGCCTATTCGAGATGGGACACGTAAAGCATTGTGTGTGTTTGTCTGTTCATCCTCCTTGTATTCAACCCTCGCACTATTTTACAAACACATATAAGGGGGGTAAAAGTGAGGGTAAAAGTAGTATTTTAACTCCTTGTGCCCATTAATTCATTATAAATCAGAGAAATGCATGTGTATGTATATGATAAGAAAATGCTCTGAACATGAGGTTATCATATATTAAGTAAAATATACAAAATTAAAATCTGACTCGGCGGAATATGTTAACTTTAAAAATTAACTGATTACCTTTCACAACTAAATCGGTTGGCTGACATTTTTAAAAACAGGAATAATTTTTATAAAACTAGCAATTACATTCTTTGGCGTTAAATAGTGCTTTCCATAGTGTGTCACAATATTTGTAACACACATACATCTCAAACCACAAATTCAGAATTATAATTCAAGAAACTTCAATAGTAAACATTTTTGAGCTGTTTCTCTTAAAGGAGTTAGGCCTTAAAAAAAATAAGATTTTCCCTCTCTGCTTACTTCTTTATAATTGAATATACAATTATATACAGCCTAATCAATGGAAACACAAACAACTTATATCCTGAAGTTTCAAAAAGAGTCAGTGTGTCTTGAAAGTAATGACAGATAACCATCTGAATAAACACGTTTTCTATGTATTCCATGTCATGGCACGTCTGTTAGGATGTAGGCATTTCCCTTTTTTCTACAATACCTGATCGGGGTCATGTTACACATCCACTCTTTGATTTACTGCATTGGGGCTCCTGTGTAGGAGTCTAAGAGAACATACACATCCAATCGGACTGACGTCTACAATATAGCATTATTGCACGTTGGAACCGCTAAACCACAGGTCCTTATGTTACCGGACAAAGCGTGATTCCTTCTCAATATCTCCATTTTAGTGCATTTGGAAATAAAGCAGTTGTTTTGCATGTCATTTCATTCATTTGATGTTTGCTAGTGATTGATTCCAAACTGTTATTAGAATAACAAAAAGGCACATTCAAAGTATATAAGAGTGCGGCATTAGCTCACTCTCTATGGTTTTTTTCTGCAAGACGGAGTTAGAATAAAATTTTGTCCTGTCCAGCGTTGGCTAAGCTCATTGGAATGATTCATGCCAAATCTATATCCATTGCGGGGGAATTCAAGGCAGAAAAACTAGTTATGAAGAGAGAACAGTTGAAGATATTTAGGATTATTGCAGAGGAGCTGAACAGGCACTATAGTCTACACATAACGATGGTACTTAGAAAACAATTCGTCACAAACTTCGGTATTCAAATTGCTCAACCTACCTTTTGTGTAAAAGGCCATGTTCGCATCTTAAAATCGAATAGGGAAAGCTATGGACTGGGAAATGTTGACGTTTACTACATTCGGTCAAGTGGCTCATTCAGGAATGGCAAACATCTTCAAGAAGAAAGCATGTGGTAACAAATTCAAGTCGCAGCACTCACTGCTCTCTCAGCACACTGCTTTCAACGAGATGGAAAATACAGACGAAATAGGGCAAATCAGGAGTTGGCCTGTCTAATCGAATTCTAACTTCTAAATCGTAGGGTGCTCTCCAAAATGTTAACCAAAATTCTGTGAATACATCTCTAAAGTAGCGTGGAACACAGTGGGCCCCTCTAGCGTACTGCAGTCTACACATACCATGTCTACTCTAATTTATTCTACAGAGGAACCACTCGGGCCCCTGAACTAGTACTAAAGGTAATGGCAATAATAACAAAGGCCGGAAAAAAGTCATGGCCATTACGTGTATACCTGTACTCCAGGCACAAATGTGATTCAATATCATCCCATATATATGTTTCTAATCCTATCACAACGCTTAAGACTGTAAGTCTCGTTATAAATGTGCAAAACTCCCGCACATCTTTTTCCCTGGCCATGGAGGTATTGAACTAAAACGCACAAAGTACTTGTGTACGAAGCAGAGCGGAGACGGACCAAATATTTGCAAATCAGCACAGCACACAACACACCACACCACACACACACACACACCACCACACACACACACACACACACACACACACACACACAACACACACTTGACACACACACACACACACACATTCACAGAGGGTCATCCGATCTTAACTCGCCTAAAATTAACTTTCATGTTTCCCTCCATGTCAAAGTGTTTCAACTGTCTGATAGAATAACATAAAACATTAAATGGAGGTCATCACATGCAAGTACTGTACCCCACATATGTTAATTCATTTTTGTAACATTCCATATTTCCAATATGCATTATCTATTACCATGCGTTTCGTGTGAGTGTGGGCATTAAAAGGCACATGAGGAAATATAACACTGTAATGAAGCTGCTCACACATTTAAATGCCGACAGTATAAAATTATCAAAATATAATAACCTTAAACCTCTTCTCCTTACGGCGATACGTAACTCTTTCTATCGTATCCCTTCTAACTACCAACATATAGTGAAGCTGAGTATCGGTTCTTAAAGGATCACTTGTACAGATCACAGGAATACATAAAAAGTGTCAAAACATAAAATGTAGGATAAAGGTACTTCAAAGCAATCAAGCTAGCTTATGACCGGTAGAGACGAAGGCTAACCCCTTGACTCTTCTCAAATCAACCCCCCCCTGCATCGGATGTTTCCACAGATTACAGCCAGTCAGGTGACACCTAGCCGCGCCTAGACCTTTCACCCCATCATTCACGTTTTCCTGATCTGCCATTGTAGCCCCGAGTGAGACTCTCTAGATTACTCTAAGCGTCGGTGCTCTGTCTCTAACCAGTTGTAAGCGACCCTTAAGGCCACAACCAGGGCAAATGCAAGCAGGCTGACGTCACAGAGCTTCAGGAGCCTCGTAGAGAGACGGGCCCAGACAACAGAATATAAGTGCCCATTGTGATATATATGAAAAAAAAA
>OLKM01002405.1:59203-61703 GCA_900291075.1 Melanogrammus aeglefinus | reverse complement strand
CGTCAATTTTTGACGCCGTTAAAATCGCGCGATTAACGCTCTTTTGGCTTGGCAAACGTTGTCGTTTTTTCACCTGCTGTCTAGCAACAACTAGTCACGTTAGAAAAACTACAACACCATACCGGATCTAGCTACACCGGAATCAAAACAACAAGCATGCCGCACAAACTTGTTGGGCCAAGCAAGGATACGGAGTGACTGAAAAACTCCTTAAAAGTGTGTGTGTGTTTGTGTGTCACTGTTCGAGCCTGCACGAGAGTTCAATGTTGTCATTAGCTGTTATGTCTTTCTGACCAATCGCAATTCAAGGCCCACCTGGGCTGTACCACTTCGGGAGGGGCCGTTACTCCCCTCTAGACAAAAATCGTCTTGGTTGCGACGTTGACAGTTTGTGAGTGTTGTGGCTGTTGAGTGAGTGAGAGGTTGCGGCTGCCGGACGGCGCTGCAAAGAACTTTTGAGCCTGGTCTCACAGGAATCCGTGACATGACTACGGACGCTTAACTCAAAATCCGTGGGATCATCACGGAAACACGCCGATTTCCGTAATATGTGCAGATTCCCGTTTCACCGAGCGAGTCGACCTGGTCACACAGGGATCCGTCAAATGACAGGGCTCCGTCAAATATATATATATATATATATATATATATATCACCTATATGTCACGTGATTTCGTTCTCATGCGCACAACCGTTAATCTATTGAATCGTGTCCCAGAGCACGGTTGCACCTTTTTCGTCTTCCACAGAACGGAACGTCAAACCATTCATTTTGAGTTAAGCGCCCGTGGTCGACTCGCTCGTTGAAACGGGGATCTGTGTGTGTGTGCCACAGAATATCAGTGTCATTAACTTGCATTGGCGCAAATTCCGTGCGCATATTACGGAAATCGGCGTGTTTCCGTAATGATCCCACGGATTTTGAGCTAAGCGTCCGTAGTCATTTCACGGAATCCTGTGAGACCAGGTTGATTATAAACGCACTATTGTTATCCCGCAGTAATCATCCCGACAGCCCCGAAACGTTAACGGCCAACCGGGAACTCTCCCGACTTTCCGGATTACCACTCCGCCACTTTGTGTGTGTGTGTGTGTGTGTGTGTGTGTGTGTGTGTGTGTGTGTGTGTGTGTGTGTGTGTGTGTTGTGTGTGTGTGTGTGTGTGTGTGTGTGTGTGTGTGTGTGTGTGTGTGTGTGTGTGTGTGTGTGTGTGTGTGTGTGTGTGTGTGTGTGTGTGGGGATGTGTGTGTGTAGGCGTTGTTCGAAAGTCTGGTTATGTGTATAGGCCTACGTATTTTAGGAATATTCATACTGGTTTAAATTAATAAATGTTAAAGTATTTCCCATGTTTGCTGAGCAAGAGTTTTCTTCGAAAGTTCAGTGATTGAAACAAAATAAAAGCCTGGGCTATTGACGTTTTACGGTAGGCCTACCACTGTCATGCACCTACCCGAGGTCAAGTGGACCGGGTTGAATTCACTGCGGGTCTTCTTATATCCATCTTACCAAATATTTTTTATTACTGTCCTTCCGAACATTCTTTAATCTCTCCTGTCTATTAACCGATGTAAGTTGCTTTGGATAAAAGCGTCTGCTAAATGCCCTAATTGTAATTGTTATTGTAATTGTAACTAGGACATTAATGCGATTAATCGCGATACGATATTTTAATCGCTTGACAGCACCAATAAATACAGATTTCACAAGATTGAAAGATTGACTTTCGATTGACCTTTGCCTTGATTAGTGATTGTTTGTTTGTTTGACTAATCAATTGATTTTTTATTGATTGATTGATTGATTGATTGATTACCTTCTTGGGTTGAATCTCTCCTGATCCCATTTCTGATCTACTGTCACCTCCATCACTCTCACTGCCTAGACTCTCTTTACCTACGAACATACACATGAAAAAACACACACAAACACACAGACACCACACGCACGCACGCACGCACGCACGCACGCACGCACGCACGCACGCACGCACGCACGCACGCACGCACGCACGCACGCACACACACACACACACACTCACACACACACACAGGTAGATATATGTCAAACAACATACATTTCGGGTTAGGGTAAGTAAAAATACCAAAGATTGTAGACAGACAATGTAATACTGCATGTCTGCAATGATTGGTTAGCACAATGCTACAGCTTATTTTTAAACTGTCAACAGTGATAAAGTTTAAAACACATTACAGAAGTTAGGCTGTTAAATATGATAATTCCAGTCAATTTATCAGCATAAAATGTAATCCAGTGAATGTGATGCAAATTCCAATCTCCTCCATCCTGGTGCCCACGTGCCGTTAGTCAGAGTCATGGATTCTTGATTTTTGCGTGACACTCACTGGTGCCACTGCTGCGGGGCTCCTCTTGGGAGGTGGGCGTGTCCAGAGGGGGCGTGCCCAAAGGGGGCGTGCCTGATTCAGCAACAATCTCTTTGGTGAAGTTGGAGGGAAACATCCCAGTCTTACCGTTCAGAAGACC
>OLKM01002405.1:0-45000 GCA_900291075.1 Melanogrammus aeglefinus | reverse complement strand
GTGTGTGTGTGTGTGTGTGTGTGTGTGTGTGTGTGTGTGTGTGTGTGTGTGTGTGTGTGTGTGTGTGTGTGTGTGTGGCGGGGTTAAAAAAAAGGTAAATGGGGTATCTTGCACAGTTTTAAATTACTGTATGTTTGGTAACACAAAGCTCTCTCACACATACACACACACGCACACACACAAACGCACACACAGGCCTAGTCCAGATCCGGATGTTTTGCTGTGTGGGAAGAAAGGGGGAGGGGAGGATTATGTAACCATGGAGATGACATAAAGGGGCAGGTGACTCGAACAATCTGCACCCAATAATGTCCTCCACACTTTCCAACAAAAAAAACAACTAGATAGGATATAGAAAGCAGCAGAACTCTTGAGCAAGGGGTGGAACTCTTGAGCAAGGGGTGGAACTCTTGCACCATTGATGCTAACGTGTGCTATATCAAAAGAATAAACTATAAATAAACTAAACTTAACTAAACTAGATTTGTATATATCATTCACTCTCTCCCCCTCTCTCTCTCTCTCTCTCTCTCTCTCTCTCTCTCTCTCTCTCTCTCTCTCTCTCTCTCTCTCTCTCTCTCTCCTCTCTCTCTACTCTCGCTCGCATCGCACGCACACGCACGCACGCACGCACCGCACGCACGCACGCACGCACGCACGCACGCACGCACGCACGCACACACACACACACACACACACACACACACATAATCAATGAGCAGCATGTAGACAGGCCCTAACCCCGACCCCCGATCAGAGAGGCCAATGAACTCATAACATGAGGAGCAGATGGTCATGTTGAGTGCCGCTCTGCAGAAGACTCACGAGGTCACCCTGTACATCACAGACCGTTGAGAACAGAGAGCAACAGCCATGGTCCGCCACGTCCGGCATTAACATGAACAGACATGCCTTGTGTGTATGTGTGTGTGTGTATGTGCATGCACGCGTGCTTGTGCCAGCGTGCATGCTGTCTGTGTGTGTGTGTTTTGTGTGTGTGTGCATACAAGCAATTTCTGTTCCGCTTCAAGTTGTACCATCACCTATACAACTCATGAGAAAAAAAATAGATAGATTAATCTTTGTTTTCTCATGCGTGAAGCGATGAGAGCGACTGCCCCAGAGAGGAAATCAGAACCACTCGAAAAGGAGAAGTTTGTCAATTTATAGAGCAATGACAGGTCTCATCCGCTTCACGCAAAAGACACCACCATGTGAGGCCGTTACTTTGGCGACATCATGGTGGCTGGCTAATAGAATGAGTGTGTTTAAGTGGGGATGTACAGAGAGGCGTACGGATGGAGCTGAAGTCTTTTGTTGAGCTCGCTCTCTCGATGGGACGATTGATTATAACGGGGGCTGGTGACTACAGAGATGTTATGGTGTAACAGCTCTCTCCAGATCGAGGGAGTGTCCTAAAGAGTACAGACCAAACACACTCCTACTCAAGTGCTTAAGAAATCCCGGTCGCTCACGCACACACACGCACACACACGACTGCATGCACGTCAAACCGAGATGCGCTCACACTCATAAATGCATGAGAAAACACACACATGCACAGACACACGCAGACACACACACACACACGCACGTACGCACGCACGCACGCACGCACGCACGCAAACACACACACACACACACACACACACACACACACACACACACACACACACACACACACACACACACACACACACACACACACACACACACACACACACACACACACACGACAAACAATTAATCACTTAGTGACAAACGCTGAATTAAAGGTTCAACTTGGTCGATGACCTCGCTCGTTCTGATGTTTTTTTTAAACAGATCTCCTCGTCACAGAGATATAGTCTCTCTTTTGTTCTGCTCTCTCGCCCTCCCTCTCTTTCTCCCTCTCCCTCTCTCCCCCGCTGTATCACTCTCTCTGCCTCTCTCTCTCTCACTCATCCGGTGGGAGTCAAACACAGCCGCCACTCCCGATCAGCTGACGCGATTCCCCGCGCTCTGTAAACTCCCAGCGCCCCCCCCCCCCCCCCCATCACCAGCCCCCAGCCCTCCCGCCAGCGTCCGCTTCACCGCCGTGGAGCGGTGGAGGAGCAGAGTGATGCATTCCAGCAGGGAGAGGGAGAACAGTGGCCATCTGACTCTTCCCCCGCTACTCTCCCCACGCGCTGCTTTCTCGTCAGTGGGGGGGGGGGGGGGGGACGGACGGACGGACGGTATGGCGATGACGAGAGCGGCCGATATAGCATCCCATTCCATCCAGAGCAATACAAAATGTCAGGTCTACTTTCTTGCACGGGGCGTGCATGTGTGGCACGCCCACATTCAAGCCCACACACAACCAGACATACATGCACGCCCAAACACACACACATACACACACACACACACACACACACACACACACACACACACACACACACACACACACACACACACACACACACACACACACACACAGACCGATGGGTCCTCAAATAACGCCTGTGTGTGCGCGTGCAAGAGAAGGAACCAGAGAGATAGAGAGAGAGAGAGCGAGAGAGAGAGCGAGAGAGAGAGCGAGAGAGAGAGCGAGAGAGAGAGAGAGAGAGAGAGAGAGAGAGAGAGAGAGAGAGAGAGAGAGAGAGAGAGAGAGAGAGAGAGAGAGAGAGAGAGAGAGAGAGAGAGAGAGAGAGAGAGAGAGAGAGAGAGAATAACTGGGCAGAAAGGGGGGATGTAGCAAAGAACAGAGAGCCAGCATTTCGGAGCGGACGGAGCGAGCGAATGTAAACGTGTCAACATCTGCAACTCATCACCGGAGCGAAGCGGCTGCTAGCCTCTCTCTCTCTCTCTCTCTCTCTCTCTCTCTCTCTCTCTCTCTCTCTCTCTCTCTCTCTCTCTCTCTCTCTCCTCTCTGCTGCGGCTGCAGAATCTTTACACACACACACACACACACACACACACACACACACACACACACACACACACACACACACACACACACACACACACACACACACACACACACACACACACACGCCCACGACCCCCCAGCCCCCAGACAGCAGAACATACTCTTTAACATGACCCGCGTGATGCCGATAAACAGACGGTGGCTATCCGTCAGAGGGTGGACGGCCGTATGGTGGACCCACAGCACATCTGGACCAGGGAGGGGGGGTTCTTCTACTGTGACAACCCCGTCCAGATGCGCGGATGCGAGTCCTCAGTTTGCACGCGCAGGCCATCCATTGCCCAAATACCCTCCACAAAAAGAAAGCCAAACCGTTACATCTTACCCATTTAGGTCCCTGGCTGCAGCGGCGGTTCTCCTGAAGAGTGTATTTTGTGTGTGTGTTGTGGCGGATGTTGTGTGGGGAAATGCAGAAATCCTGAGCTGCAAAAGAACCGGGGGGGTTCGAGAGGAACTCAGATCCGGACCGTCGCCCGCACCAACAGATCGGCTACTCAGCGCCAACGCAGGACGGCCGGAGAGATGTAACCATAGTCCTTCCGTTTTTTACCCCAGATGACACGATGCGATAGGCAGCCCTATCATTTAGAAAACGCAGAAGCAGTGATGGTCAAAACGGGCTGAGCATTGCTCTCTCTCGCGCGCGTGCTCTCTCTCTCTCTCTCTCTCTCTCTCTCTCTCTCTCTCTCTCTCTCTCTCTCTCTCTCTCTCTCTCTCTCTCTCTCTCTCTCTCTCTCTCTCTCTCTCTCTCTCTCTCTCTCTCTCTCTCTCTCTCTCTCTCTCTCTCTCTCTCTCTCTCTCCTCTCTCTCTCTCTCCTCTCTCTCTCCTCTCTCTCTCCTCTCTCTCTCTCTCTCTCTCTCTCTCTCTCTCTCTCTCTCTCTCTCACTCTCTCTTTCTCTCATTCGTTTCTCACATAGGCCTAGCCTCCCGTCGCTGATAGCGTCGCACCTACCTACAGCAGCCTAAATCTCGCGATACATTTTAAAGTCGGACACGCCACACAGAGGGCAGGTTTTATATGCCACCGTGTGGTCGATCAAGCAAGTGATCATTGCTAATGGAAAACCATAGATGAAAGGTGTATCTTAGCTTTCCCTTTTTAAATATTTTCTTGTTTGAATAGTCTCTCGTAATTCATTTCAATTAATTTGGCTACATGGAAAAGGTAATGGAAGATATTTCTCTCTCACACACGCGCACGCATACATGCACGCGCTCACACTGAGCGCGCACGCGCGCACGCACATACACACACACTCACACACACACACACACACACACACACACACACACACACACACACACACACACACACACACACACACACACACACACACACACACACACACCCCACCCACACACACACAATTCAATGTGCTTGTGTGAAGGCAGCCTATTTTTCTGATATGGTGACAGGTAAAGGATTGAGACTATAAAGGACAAACCTTCTAGATGTGCGGAAAAAAGTGGCAATCGATTTTTTTTCAAATTGAGACTTTTGTATCAATCTCTCTCTCTCTCTCTCTCTCTCTCTCTCTCTCTCTCTCTCTCTCTCTCTCTCTCTCTCTCTCTCTCTCTCTCTCTCTCTCTCTCTCTCTCTCTCTCTCTCTCTCTCTCTCTCTATATATATATATATATATATACTGTATATATATCCATGGTGAGGTCTTACAGCATCAGACCCGACGGGCGGACAGCTCCCAGCCCGTATAACGCACTTGCAGGACTTCCACCATGCAGCCAGCACATCAGCTCCCCACCCTGGTGCTGCTGCCAGAGCACCATTCTGACACCCGCAGTACGGAGGAGGTTCATTCCATCCCAGTTTTTCGAAAAAGTCGTATGACGATAACCTTAACAACCTCAATTGTTTAATCAACTTTGACCTTTGCAGATAACTGCTTCGGCACATAATTCGATTTAGTCATTTTAGCAATAAGAAAATAAAGGCAAAGTTAAAAAAAAGCTTTTTAGAAAGTGCAATGTATTTAAGATTTAGCAGAAAGCTAAAGCAAACATAAAAGTCTTCAGTCTTGTTTTAAAGGTGCTCAGAGTTGGGGCAAGTCTTAAATCCTAAGGGAGTTTATTCTCGCTATTTGTTGCATATTTACTAAATCCTGCTTTCGCATGTTTCGACTCTGGGGATAATTAACAGATTGGTCTCAGAAGATAGTGGTCGAGAAGGCTTATGTAGTGGAAGCATATTTTGGGCCTAAACCATGTAGGGATTTATAGGTTAGCAACATGATTTTTAAATCAATTCTCTGACCACCAATGTAACAATTTAAGAATTGGTGTAATGTTCACATTTTTTGGTCTTTGTTAGAACGCAGCATTCTGAGTAGACATATCATTGTCTTCGTTTTTGTCCAGCATTTTGTTTTCATATAAAATATTAAGCCCATGGTGTCTAGTGATAATGTCAGCTTCAGACCAACGTTGTTTTATTCTGTAGGCCTACGTCTGACAATAAAAAGACCTGCACTTTAGAAAATATTCAAATATATTAATACATCTTGCCTGTAATATGTAATTAACATTTCTTCAATGATCTTGACTTGATTTAAATTCAGCTCAATCCAAAACGTTGTAGCCTAATTGTTAAATTGTGTTCTTTTGGCGCTTTTCCACTACACCTTTCCAGCGCGACTCGCCTCGACTCGCCTCGACTCGCCTCGGTTCTTTTTGCGTTTCCACTAGGGAAAGTACCTGGTACCAGGTACTATTTTAGTACCTGCTCTGGTGAGGTTCCAAGCGAGTCAAGCCGGTACTAAAATGTGACGTCGACACACTGCTGGCCGCTGATTGGTCAGAGAGTGTCGTCACTCGTCTCATCTTCGGCTTCATACTGCTGTACGGCTTCCAAAACTCTCCTGTACTTTTCTGTTGTGTTTTGTCTCGCCGCCTGCAGCCTTTTCTGACTATCTTCTTTTGCTTTGTTTGTGACAAAAAGCCACAGAACGAGCAGCAAGTACACCACTGCCTCCATGTCCTCCATTGTTTGTGTTTGTGTTTGTGTCGCGCATAGAACATCCCTTGTGTCACGTAGTTTCGCACCGCCGTGCTATGACGACCCCGCCCACGTTGAGTAGGTACTTTTTGTAATGGAAAAGGAACGTGGCCGAGTCGAGGCGAGCCGAGGCGAGTCGAGGCGAGTCGTGCTGGAAAAGTGTAGTGGAAAAGCGCCATTTGTGTGGCAGTATGAACTACTGCTACGAATAGAACGCAATGGGCCTGGTCTTAACGTGATAGCTGAATGATTGATCTAACAATAAATATAATGTCATCCCCACCAATGACGTGGACTGTAATCCACATGTGTAGTTGTACAGTGATGAATGGACAAGGACACGGGCCACGTGTGCCTACGTGCGGGGAAAATTCCACACGTGGTGCGGAAGTAGCCGCGCCGTATAAGGACATCAGAGGTTGCCCGCGCGCACTCCTGCTGGGACGGGTAAGGTGTTGACCGTCGACGCTCCTTTCAATAAAGGTGAGGAGACTATAATAACGTATTATCTGCACGGATCTCCATATATCTGTATCTGAATGTTAAATAAGTGTGTGTTAGCATTGCCTCTGCCGTTTACGAACAAGTGACTATACAGTAGTCGACTTGGTTCATTCAGAGGATGCTGCTGCTGCTTGTGACAGTCTTGACGTGGTCGGCGGCCATCTCTTATGTTATCATATATTATATGTTCAGGTTCTGAGTCGTTTCCCTGAAAGGCTGGGGAGCTGTGGTGGCTTTCTCTATGGCGCACTTAGCAAGTTGTCAAAAAAAAATATAAATGGAGAGCAGTCTGGTTTAGGCACTGGTAGCTGACTCCAGCTAGTCTGTCCTCGGACAACACGCCATTGAGGGTAGATTATAGGCGGCTATAAGACGACCGGAGGAGGGGACGTTGCATCATTTCCTTCCCATCTGCATGAGGCTTACCAGCCGGGAATAAGAAGCACTTGGGCAGTGTTGGCGGGTGTGGCAGCCCTGCACTTGGGTCGACTCTAAACCATATTATCTGCTATCTGATGATCTAATGCACTGAGGACCGAGGCTGCCTTTTAATGCCTTGTCACCCTATAGTGAGTCTCCCCACAGTCGTCGTCTCCATCTATTTTCATTACTTCCTGCAGTTCGCTTAAAGCAATTACTTATTACTTCCGGTAATGCCCCATGCTCAACCGAAGGAATTGCTATATTAACTACATAACTATATTTCACAACCTCTGCTTCCTTTCTTGGTGAGTGTGTTTGTAACCACACCACAGGCTGACTGGAGAAAATCCTGTGAAGTTAATGGAATAACCCAAACTACATTACAAACAACTATTATTTTTATAACATTGTCCATCATTGTTTGAGGCATCCAAGGTAATTCATCAAAGCACAAGGCAAATCTATTCAAATGACCTTTCCTATGGCAAATAGAATATTGTAGTACCTACAATTTTGTGTAGCTCCTTGCGTTTTCATTTACAGGTGAAAGCCACACCTAGACTGGCTGGGCAAGCTTCGCAGGCTTTGTCTAGTTCCCAGTAGCTTTCTGAAGAGCTGTGAACCTGAACTTCAAGGGGAATTTATCGTGCTGCTAACTGAAAAAAAGATCCTACTTTTCATGCATTGGATTTATAAAATGGCAAATTGATTATGATTTGTTTGTTTACTTAATAAATTATTTGACTCCCCCAACCCAAATGGATCTGCAACTGGACTGGGAGTGAACTGTTGCCAAGCAACACATAGACACATTAGCCTGCCACTTTGAATAGGTCTACATGTTATGTTACGTTCCCTTCGTCCTCTTCTGACCCTTCTTTCTATTTGTAATTCAACTCAAATGCTATGTCTGGAAACGTGATAATCTTTGCGGTGCACAGGTTGATGCATTCTAAGCTACATAAAGACAGTTAATAACACAACAACGGTTATGAGAACACCTGTAAAGTGATACATGGTAAAAGTCCAAGTGCTGTTATACTCTATATCAGGACTCATGGAATGCCTCTTGTCCAATCAAATGACTTGGTTGGAACTAACTGTTTTATATAAAACTAAATAGTATGTCAGCAGCATAATGTTATCATTCCCCAACATCGTTTTTAATTTAATATCACCTGGATCTCTGACATAGTGGCGATGGAGTCTCTATATCTCGACCTTGACACAAAAACGATGTGGCTAACCTTAACTTCCCAAATGTCTTGAAATACGGTTTCAACCTAAACCATGACGAACGAGAACTGTGTCGACACAGTACTGCAGATAGCCTATGACTTTATATTTTATTGATCCCTGAGAGGGCGCTTGAGTGTCGCAGTAATATAACTACAGTGCATAGAGGAAACGTGATACGTAAAATATATGTAAAATACATATGATGATAATATGCAGTTAGTTGTATCTTTACAGATGTATGAAATGGGATCTAATAATAAGACATGCCTTGGATTTTGACCGCTTTTCTACTGTAGGACACTTTATATAGATTAAAAAAAACTCTTCCTTGTATGACACTTACAAAAAATTATAAAATGTGTCTCCTTTTCTTGAACTTGCAACCTTCTTTTTGAAATGATATCACTGTTTGTCATGCAAGCTCTGTGTTTTCATGCAATCAGTCTAAATGGGGTGAATTTGGGCATGTATTTTCTGACAGAACAATAACGGGCTGTGATGTAGCGGCTATGGCAGGAATGAGGAATGTACAGGGGAGTGGTAGAGCTGGTTTCCTCGCCGACAGTCTTGTGAGCATCCATGGGCCCTGCATGGGTCTGGTCTGTTTATGAAAGTAGGATTTGCACGACAACAAACCAATCTATGTCATAACTAAAAACACAATGGGTATATCTCTGTATTCTGTCCTCACTCAAAACACCAAATGGGTCTATCTGGCTTAAACCGTGTTTGTTATGGGGCATTCCACTGAGGTGACCTTAAGGTTGGTATAATCAACCAAAGGCATGCCTGTCACGGTTAAGGTGTTGTTTTAACAGACCGTTCTCGGTGGTTTTCACCAACTGTCGTGGAGGAAGTAACTTCTCGTAAATGTCAAAAAGATGTGGGGGATTCCGCAACTTCCTCATACTGCAAAACGTGAGCTTCTTAGGCTAACATGGGGGTGATGCATGCTTGTCTATCAGCAAATATTGATTGTATTGTTACAGATTAGGAATTTATTTGGTTTGTTGTTCTTTCTTATTTTCTTTCTTATCTTATTAAAAGAATGATGGTTGGGTTTAATAGTAGATCTTTTGGTTAAGACTCGACAATCTTTAAAAGGTCATGTGCAACTGGTTCCGGTTAATAATATCCGATTTTACGTTGGCTATTTGGTCTGATGGTGGAGTAGGTTTGTAACTGGAACATTTGACCTTGAGGCCCCAAAAGAGGCCCTTCTGTGAACCAAACTGACAGTGTGAGTCATGCTGAGCAGTCACTGGCCTGAATCAAAATAAATCTTATTTATGTCTACCGAACATTTTTCCATGGTCCATCCGTCCATCTCCCTAATTTTTGTGTTTTGTTTTTACGTTGACCCCATTTCTACATTCCAGTTTGAGGATTAGCCACAGTGTCAACAATGGAGCGAGTCAGAACGGCGTTCAACAACATGGTGGGTGTTTTTTTGTAACTTGTATGTATTCTGTTAAGTTTTTTTGTATTACATTTTATGTAATCTCTTTAGTTCACAAGGTCTCAGTCTGCAGTGTTTCCCCTATATGCACCCAGCAGTGGTGCACTGCCTCTGCTGGATTGTCAGTGCAACTGCAAGAAAAAAAAAAGGCTGGTCCCCATAACAAAGTAGAGATAAAGGGAGGTCTTAATGTTTTGGTATCTCAACTGACCTGCCTCTAATAACTAATGCCTCAAAGACAAAATAATGGCCAAAGGCGATGTCTATCTCTATCTCGCGGGGTGTACTTTATTGCTTTATGTTTTGACTTTAATAGCATCTCCCCAGGCTAAATTAAGGAATCATGTGCTCTCTGTATTTGTAGATCTAGTTTTCGACAAATTTGTAACTGGTTTTCTTTGTACATTCGTTTTACTCTTCTTAGTGTCTCTTTCGTCTCCCTTTTGATACATATATTCGTCTGTTTCTCTCTCTTTTTCTGTCCCTCCCTCTGGACTGTCTGTTCATCACTCTCCCTCTCCCTCCATCTGTCCCTGGCTCCCTCCCTCTACCACCATTCCCTCTCCCTCTCTCCCTCTACCACCATCCCCCTCCCTCGCTCCCTCTCCCTCTCTCTCCCTCCCTCCCTCCCTCTACCACCCTCCCTCTCCCTCTCCCTCCCTCCCTCCCTCCCCCCAGGTCCGCGGTGGCCGCTACAGCCGGTTCTCCCTGCAGCCGGGGCGGGACGGGGTTCAGCACGTGGAGGTAAAGCTGTCGGAGGACACCCTGGATGACACCACAGAGGTCAACGGGCAGCCGGCCGCGGGCTACCCCTCCTACCAGCCCCACCCGGCCACTAAGCGCCGGCATCAGTACTTCTACATGGCCCTCGGCACCCTGCTCATCTTCATCATCGGTGAGCTCCCACCCTCGTCCTCCTCCTCATCCTCGCCTGCAAGTCCAAGACAAGTCCTTTGACCACGGGAAAGACTCGATGCACAGTCACTATAGGGATCAGAAAGACGAGGGTGCATCTCAATAAAGTGGGATCTCCATTCATTCCTTCAGTTGAATTGTCAACAAAGTAGACCAAAGTGCACTAGACCTCTCGTGACATGTCCTATTAATGGGAAAAAACATCAATAGAGAAGGTGTGCTTTGTTGTGGCCACTTAAATCCAAATTGTTTAACGATACCTTGAGTTTAAGTTTCGTTAGCAAGGATGGCGGTGGGGTTTGAGTCCCAGTGGGACTCGAACCCATAACCCTGTTCGTGCTAATGCCATGTCTTACCTGTTGGGCTATACCGTAAAAGAGGCACATATACAAAGGCACCTTCACCTCTGGCAGCCCTGCGAAGTAGAATATCCTTGTGTTGACTCATCTACCCTCTGCCCGTGGCCTTATCCTTGCCAGGCCTCCTGATTGGTAGCTTGAGCCGCAGTAAGCCTCAGCAGCAGCCAATCAACTGTGCCACATCAGGGACCATTCAGCCGTCTGTGGAAAATCTGCCCGTGCCTGCAGAAGCTCTGAAAAATTCTCTGGATTGGAGGGACATCACACGCCTGCTGTCTGAGAGGCTGAGCGCCCAGACGCTGACTAAGGCCCTGAGGTACTGGTTCTGTATCTTGTATTGATCCATTCTCCCTGGAAACAACCGTAAAGGGTTATGGCCTTTTATAGGCGGTATCAATCAGCAACCGCAGGTACTTTTGAAAAGCAAATGGAAAATGATTCTATATATGATATTCGCTGAAGTTTTTTTTCCACAGAAACCCTATGACATTCTAGCTGCGTTTCCATCCCCCTGCTTTTATGCAAATTTTGAACTATCGAATCAGTAAACGGTGACGGAAACATTGCATAAATTTGCATAAAAGTCAGCCAAAAAGTTTTTTCCGCAGCTCGCTTGAGGTGTATTTTGACTTATGCGAAAGAGAGTAAATGTGCAAAATGGGAGATGGAAACACACTTTTCGAAACAGCTGTGACGTAGCGAACATTGAACACACAGGACTGACAACGTACTTCTGATTTACGCATAACGACCGGCAATAGCAACCCTGCCGACATCAACTTAGCGTCTATATATATATATATATATATATATATTATATTATATATATATATATATATATATATATATATATATATATATATATATATATATATATATATATATATTTATATATATATTTATTTATTTAAGCGCCCATATATATATATATATATTTAAGCGCCCATATATATATATATATATATATATATATATTGTGTTTGTATATCCTTTAATTATACCATATCCATTAATACCTGATATGTGGACAACTGCTAAGTAGTTCCAGTCAAATTGTCTGTTCAGCCTTCAAAACGAGAGCTGGTAAATTGTGAAAAATGCATTAAACTGTAATCAGACAACGTGGTTATATGCTATAGACCCTATAGTATCTGTTGTATAAAGGTTGGAGCGAATTTCAAATTCTAAATATGTACACTTCATGTTGAAAAAATAGACCGTCGCGTTTCCCATTGACACGAATGGTGAGGTGATTAGTATTCAAAACGAGAGCTGGTAAATTGTGAAAAATGAATTGAACTGTAATCAGACAACGCAGTTATATGCTATAGACCCTATAGTATCTGTGGTATAAAGGCTGGGACGCATTTCGAATTATAAATATGTACACTGTATCCTTTAAATACGTCCATGAAACAGATGGCCAATGTGAATATAAGACACGTGTGTGGACCGCTGAAGAAGGAAAACTCTTCCTTGCTCTCATCGAAGAAAAAAACATTACAGCTGTTATAGATGGAAAACATGCAATTCCACTTTATATCAAGACCTAACCCTAAGAGAGGGCATCTTATCAAAAGGATACGACAAGCCCTGGAATGAATGTCGTTTTCCGCTCCAACCACTTGATGGAAACGCACCTAATTCAAATTTATTTTTTGTGAACTTCGCTTCAGAAGATTCACTTCACCTTTCGAGGACTACTGACTACGTGACTACTGTTGACGTTTTAGGATGGCCTTTGTGTTGTAACTTGGTTGGTGGATAAGCATTCGCCTCTGTGATCACTTGTCAAATGATGAATTCAAAAGTCTGGCTAAGGGAGGTTTAATCAAGGATGAAACGGATTAATGATAACCTAGAACTAACACCTAGCCTCATACAGGAATCAGTTCTGTGTGCAGTTGCCTCCCTGTGTTTGAGCCTCAATGTCCCCCCCAGTCTACCTTCAGGCATTGGTCAACAAGATGCCTAACCCCTACACGCTGCTTGATGACACCCCCCCCCCCCCCCCACCCTGTCTGCAGTGATCTAGATGTGCAGTCCCGGACTGCAGGAAGCGAAGAGGACCAGACCCTGGTGAACCGCATCCTCAAGCAGTTCAAACAGCAGGAGATGGAGCCATGGATGGCAATCAACAACGCCAAGCTGCAGATCCCAGACAGGTAAATACATGCTAACCCAGGTAAGACACAATGCAGCTGAAGGACCGCTAACCCTGATTATATACATGCTTTGAGAGGCTGATGCTAATCCTGTTTGTATAAATGTGCGGATAATGCTAACACAGATCGGCTCTGAGTGTTGCTTAGTGGACGAGCACAGTGTATCCTCAAATCTGGCCATATACAAAAGTTTATTTTTTTCATTTGCAAGGTGAGTTGATCCCGAGGTTTTCATCCCGGGTTTCTGGTCTGGAATTAATCCAGTTCTCTCGTTCTGTATGAAGCTTTCGTCCACACTGTGATACTATGTCTCCTTTAAAAGTATTTGGCACTAAGCTTTGTAATGGGAATATAGTTTTAAGTAATATAAAACGCTCTTCTTTTGCAATAACTTCACGCTACCGCAATCTTTTTGAGCACTGCACCAGCCACACCAGTGCAAACCGCGTTTGTTTGGTGAGGGAACCACAAAACCAACTGTGACCTTCTGCTTCACAGCAACCAGCCCAACACAGTTCGGTTTGGGAAGGAGGTGTTCCAGCCCAAAGGGTACCTGGCCTACAGCGCCAAGGGACACGTCCAGGTGAGATCAACGGACACGCACCACAACCTGAACGTTTCCTATGTCTATATTTGTTATTTGAGATGGTTATTTAGTCTGACATCTGGACCTAAGAGTCTGTATTGCCGCGTTTCCACTGCAGGGTGCGGTACGGTTCGGTTCGCCTCAGTCCGGTAGGGAGGGGGCGGTATAGCCCAGCTCAGTTCCGAGGTCGCGTTTCCACCACCGACGGTACCCTTTATGGTAGGCCGGATGTCGATCGCCGCGGCAGCTACGTAAACCTACGTAAACCTCCCTCTGCACGTCTTCCTCCCCAAGAATGCAGAGGAACGTCTCCACCTCCTTGTTCACAAGGAGCAAGCGTTTTACGCGACATGGTCATTGTAAAGAATAATACCTCGAGGCTACAGTTTGTTTGTTTTTATCCCCACGTCCCCTGGAAGTGACGATTCTGTCGACTAATCAACGGAGGGGGTGTGTAGCTTTTCCGGTACCCTTTCAGGCGTCTCAGTACCCCAACGGAGGAGTACTGAAGACGAGGGCAAAACAAGTACGGCTCAGTCCGGGTCACGACCACTTTTGGCGTTGGAAACGCAATCCGTGCCGCACCTTTTGCGAACCGAACCGTGCCGCACCCTGCAGTGGAAACGCGGCATAAGACACAAACGTGTAGGAGCGACTTGGAGGTCTTGTTTCTGACTGTACCGATTCTGGGGTTGACTAAGTAATAATAAATAATTTGCCATTCTCTCATGTAGGGATATAGAAATTAAAAGAAATGAATACTTTGTATACGAAGAGCAGTCGTGTTGTATGTGGTCCATTTTCTATTAAAGGGATTTTCGAGTATTTAGAGTGATTTGAAAATCTGTTGTTCTCATCTAAATGAATTCCGGACCAAATGGTTGAACAACCTGATAGATCTACCTTATATAAAAGTACATCTGACGATGTACAAATGAAATCTACTGAACGCTCCTTTTACTAACCGTGTGTGCAGGGTAAAGTGGTGTACGGTAACTACGGTGGCCCAGAAGACTTCCGTCTGCTGCAGGATAAGGGCGTTGCAGTGGCAGGCAGTGTGATGCTGCTCCGCGCCTCCCCAAAGATCAGCTTTGCCCAGCAGGTTGGTGTGGCTGTTAGCATGTCAAGGCATGAAGCATGTATGTTAGCACCAGCTTAGTTCATCCTTTTTTTTATTTAGTAACTATAGTAACAGTATCGCAAAAGGGGAGTAGATCAAATGTAATACTAACATGAAGTTTAGCTCAAATGTGAATGCATGCTGTATTTTGAGGTGTAAATAATAAGTTCTATCCTTCTGCATTGGATGCTTGTTCATGTGGTTAAAGTGTTTTCCTGGCGGACCATGGTTAAGACAAGGTCAAGCTGACTGTCTTTTTGTTCTTTCAGGTGGCCAATGCTATTAGCAAGGAGGCTGCTGCGGTTCTGGTGTACCCAGACCCCCAGGAGTACAAGTACGACAAGGATACAGAGCTCTTTGGACATGTGAGTAGCAACCCTCCCTTCTCCTTGTGGGCTGGTCTGGGCGAGACTCCTGTATGTGTGAAACACACACCTTTTTAAAGTTAAAATGCCCGACACCGCTTTATGCTGGGAGTTTTTTGTAGAAATTTACGTTTGTTTTATTTATATATAAATAATTGTATGACCAAAATGAAGATGATGATGAGTGTTGATAAATTAATTAATTTGGACATTTTGTATTTTACTTATTGTCGCCCTCACTCCAATCCTCCCTGTCTAAAGCCCTTTTGTATCTCCTGTGAAGGAGATGGTTATTGTTTCACACACATCTCAATGGTCCTGTCTGGTTTGCCCCCCCCCAGGTCCACCTGGGGTCTGGAGACCCCTACACCCCTGGCTTCCCCTCCATCAAGCACACCCGCTTCCTTCCCACCAGGTCCTCGGGCCTGCCCTCCATCCCTGCCCAGACCCTCACTGCCAGCATGGCCGCCGACATCCTACGGTAGCGCAACCTTTTCCTTCATTAGTGTACAGGGTTTGCAGTTGACGACAAACATTGAGAACGTGATACCTAATGATTATATTCACATCATATTACTATATTGTATAAATACGGTATTTATTTATTTCAACACCCTGCCAAAAGTTACTTTGTTCGCCTCCTAATATTCAACCTATTATATTATTATTATACTATCCTTCCTATTAATCGAAAATAACATCATCAGTATCACACGATGAAGACAAGCTGTATGCTGGGTCCTGGCGGTCTCTGATGACATTCCACCCTCTCGTTGGATCTCCAAACCTTATCTGCCGTCATGTTTCTCTCGTGGTCCAGGGACATCGGCGGGCCCGAGGTGGAGGCCAACAGCAGCTTCAGAGGATCCCTGAAAGACGTCGCCTACAGGCTGGGAGGCAGCGTCAACGCCACGGTGGAGATCAACAACGTCCTGGTCGACCGAGAGCTCCACAACGTGTTTGGAGTCATCAAGGGCTTCGTCGACCCCGGTAGGACCAAAGCGGGTCATTTTGCGGGACTAGTTCATGTGTTTATCCCAAAAATAACGTCCCACATCCTCACTATCCAGGGCAGTAACTGGTGTAGTGGAGCAGCACTAGACTCTAAACAGTAAAGCTTGTGTTTCACCTCAACCATTTCTAATACAACTCTGAGCACCTTTAAAACAAGACTGAAGACTTTTATGTTTGCTATAGCTTTCTACTAAAATCTTAAATACACTGCACTTTCTAAAAAGCTTTTTTTTTAACTTTGCCTTTATTTTCTATTTTAATACTAAAATGCCTTTTTTATTTTGCATATGTTTTTCTTTTACTTATCTATTATTTTATTTTATTGTATGACAATGTTTTGGAGTCCCAACGTGGGACGTGGGTACCAGAGAGACTGTTGATAAATCTCTGCATATGTTTTCTTTTACGTACTAACATGCCTTTTTAACTTCTCCTTTATTTTCTATTTTTACCAGAAAGATCACTATTTTACTAATTTCTTTGCATATGTTTTCTTTTACTTATCTATTATTTAATTTTATTGTATGACAATGTTTATATGTGAAGCACTTTGAGTCTGCCTTGTGTATGAAAAGTGCTATATAAATAAAGTTGCCTTGCCTTGCCTTGCCTTTGTAAAGACATACATTATGCACGACCGTTTTTGTCAGCAGCGGTGGCCTGTATGAGTGAGTGCGTTTTGTCTCATTGCCTTCTTGTGTCCAGATCGCTACGTGATCATCGGAGCCCAGAGGGACTCGTGGGGTCGCGGCTACGCCCGGTCCACCGTGGGCACGGCCATCCTGATGGAGCTGTCGAGGGCCGTCTACGAGATGGTGGAGAAAGGTGAGGGCATCGCCACACCAGCGGTCTGTGTCCAGTGGTGGAGGAATCACAAGGCTCCCATTCAACGTTACATGTTGTGTTTAGACTCGGGTATGAATAGGTTCGCTATTCGGTTCGCTTATCAGTCGTTAAGCTGCTGAGCTAATTACGGTGGTTGACTCCAAAAACGACTTGTTTTAGTAAATGTTCTGAATAGATCTGCGCCTTCCATCGCTTGTCAAGTGGATATTGGTAAAGAATCAGCCTTGATTTCGTTGTGATGTAAATACCACTGAAGTATTTGTTTAAATGCAGTACAACGTGTGTTCGTCCCGTTCAGATGGGTTCCGACCCAGGAGGTCCATTGTGTTTGCCAGCTGGAGTGCAGGGGAGTATGGAAACGTTGGCGCCACCGAGTGGCTGGAGGTACACACTTTAGGCGCCGTCGCGAAATAGAAATGCTGCTGAGCGTGCGGTCCGGTTGTCTTACCACGCTGCTCCCTTCCTCCCTCCCTCCACAGGGGTACCTCTCCTCCCTGGCCCACAAGGCCTTCACCTATATCAGCCTGGACGGGGTGGTCATGGGTGAGTACGGTGCCCGCGCGTGTTCCTCCTCCCTCACGGTCTCTGCCCAGTGTGTTTGCGATTACATCCTAAGTGGTCGTTTCGTCTCCCCTCCAGGCAAGGGCAGCTTCATGGCCTCGGCCAGCCCCCTGCTGCACGGCCTCATCGAGAAGACCATCAAGGACGTGAGCAGAAGTAGTGCATTGAGGATCAAGCCCTAAAGGTGGATTCTCTGGGTGGAGGTTTCTGACCCAGTTTGTGTTTCCAGGTGAGGAGTCCAACGGAGCCCGGGACCGTGTACGATACGATGAAAGGGGAGGACTGGTAAGACGAAATAGGGTTGCATTCTCATAACTCATAACAGCACAATTAGATTGTTGTTATAAATGGTGGAAAAGATGCATGAATAATACATCTTTTTTGATGCATCGCCTGCTAAATCAACGGTAGTAGTAAAAGGGAGGATGAGACATGTTCATCTGTGTCTTGTGTCTTGTCTCCTCCCAGGGTGAGACCCATGGCTCTAGATGACCCGGCCTATCCCTTCCTCACCTCTTCTGGCATCCCCTCCATGTCCTTCCACATCATCACCAAGGGTGTAAGGCTTTTGTTTTATTGGATTTAATTAGCAATTTTGTCAGGGGTCACAAATCAGACACTACAACTGACGTATTCCGTAAAAAGAAATGCTGGCCAGTGGCCAGCCCCTTCCTCTCGTTGATTACAAGATTCTCAGTATCGATTCTCCCAAATCCCACAAAAACAATCCCACTGACCCAAAAGCCTCCCACGAAACCTAAACCCCTCCCACACACTGTAAACCCCTCCCACACACTGTAAACCCCTCCCACACACTGTAAACCCCTCCCACACACTGTAAACCCCTCCCACACACTGTAAACCCCTCCCACACACTGTAAACCCCTCCCACACACTGTAAACCCCTCCCACACACTGTAAACCCCTCCCACACACTGTAAACCCCTCCCACACACTGTAAACCCCTCCCACACACTCTTAATGGGTGCGTTTTAGTATTCTCTGCGAACCGACTCGGATCTCGGATCTGACGCCACGCCCACACCAAGCGTTTTATTATTTCGCTCGGAGGAAAACATGGACGCCACCTGGAAAGCTGTTGTCGCGGTAGCATTGGCAGAGTACCAGGCGCTCCAAAATAGGTAGGCTATAGGCCATGGGCAGAGATACGGACGCAGTTTTTCTCAGTCACCACTGAGTTCAACCGAGATGGGGAGTTCGCCGTCCGAGGAAAAGGGGCGTGTTCGTGCGTGTCGCGAGGCAACGTCCTCGGACATCCGAGAAGGATGGATAATAAAACGCAGCATAAACCCTTCCCCGTCACCATAAACCCCTCCATCTCAGCCCAAACCCCTCCCACTCACCATAAACCACTCCCTCTCTGCCTAAACCCCTCCTTCTCTCCTTTAACCCCTCCCACTCTCCTTTAGCCCCTCCCACTCCCCTTTAACCCCTCCCACTCTCCTTTAACCCCTCCCACTCTCCTTTAACCCATCCCGCTCACTCCTCTCAGCCAGCCGAGATACGCTAGCGCGCGTCACACATTTACACAGCCAGTTAGAGTGAACAAAACACTGTCATTGTTTTGTTTTCTAGACGATATTCTAAACTTGCCTACCAACTGGGAGGGGCTCAATCATCTTTGACATAGCGACTTTAAAGGACCAGTTAATTTATCATTAGATTGAGTACTTAAATTTACTGTCAATGTAATGAGCAATGTCCATATGTCGCACACAGGTGGAGGCGTACAGCTACTACGGCACCGGCCTGGATAACAAGGACCACCTGGACTACAGCACGAACCATAAGACCCCTGAGACCGCAATCGCCGCGGCAACGCTGGCCGGACGGATGGTCCTGCGGCTCGTCCATGACCACAGGTTGCCCCTGGACCTCAGTGGCAACGCCGAGGCCATCACCGGCCCAGTGAGCAAGCTGGTCCGCCGCATCGCCCTGCTCACCCAGGTAACCAACACGCAGGCGCACACGGGCTCCGACCGCACACGGGCTCCGACCGCACACGGGCGTCACATGCGTAGTCCCCTGGTGGAGGCCGGTCGTGGTAGGTCTGTCCAGCACACGTCTGTTTGGAAGCTCCCTTGATGCTGCCAGGGTTTCATTTTGCGAGGTCTTGTGGTGTTGAATCATCTGTAGGATTACAGTCAGTGGGTTTCCACCTTGACTGCACCCTGCCGTCAACTATCTCTGCATTTAAAAGTTTTTTTGTGTGTGTGTGTGTGTGTGTGTGTGTGTGTGTGTGTGTGTGTGTGTGTGTGTGTGTGTGTGTGTGTGTGTGTGTGTGTGTGTGTGTGTGTGTGTGTGTGGCAGAACGGCTCGCTGAGCGACGTCAGTGACGCCTGGATCGCCAGCGCGGGCGGCTCCTACAGCAAAGCCACCGCCGACCTCAACACAGCCTTCCTAAACACAGACTTTACGGACGCGGAGGCGTGCCGAATCATCAACGAGCGCATCATGGTGGTGAGTAGACCAGCGGAGCCCTGTTTAATAAGGAGGTCTGCGTTAGTCTCCAGCCTTTGTACTTACCCACTTTTATCACACTTTGATTTTTACAAAGTTGCAGCGATCTCTTTGTTCACCTGACTGCTGAGATCCAAAGGCGTGCCCGACCCGTCCGATGTCTATTTCTATATGTTTGGTCATTGCAGACACTTGAATTCAATGCGACTATTAGGGAATACAGACCATTTCATTAAGGAGCAGATAAGGGGTTTGATGCCCACAGGTTAGGGAACGCAACCCATAGAAAACCACCCTGTTAAATTATTTTCTAATTTTTATGACGGTACAGACTTGTATTTGATAGTATTTCCACCATTTGATGACTATAGATTTTAGGCAAAACGTGTCAAACAAATGTCCGCAAAAACCCAAACGCAACCGTTTTCAACAGAAGAAAGTGACCTCAGGGGTTGACCTTCCCTTTCTGATGAAACCCCCTCCTCTCTGCGTTTCGCTCCACCCAGGCGGAGCAGTGCCTCCTGTCCCCCTACGTCAATCCTCAAGACACTCCCTTCCGCCACCTGCTGGCCGGGCGTGGCGCCCACACTCTGGCCTCCCTGCTGGAGACCAGCGACATGGAGCACTTCCAGGTCCAGCTGGCCTTTGCCACCTGGACCCTGCAGAGCTGTGCTGACAGCATGGCCGGGCAGATCTGGGAGGTGGACAACGAGATCTGATCGGGAGAGAGGGACGGACGGAGGGTGGGTGGGTGGGTGGGGTAGGTAGGTAGCTAGGTGTGTGTGTGTGTGTGTGTGTGTGTGTGTGTGTGTGTGTGTGTGTGTGTGTGTGTGTGTGAGAAAGAGCAACTACTCTGAAATCAAACCGTTTAGTCAGTACCACCTCTTCTGAAACGTGCATTACTGCACTTTAGGTAAAATGGATGCAAGGTCACTAGCTATGCAAACTATAAAGAGTGACATCACCTTGTTTGATCAGAAAGACAAACGTGTATGCTGGCGTCTTTGTATTTCTCGATGAGTGGTTGCTCTTAAGTGTGTGTGTGTGTGTGTGGGGGGGGATTTTGAGGGATTCAAGGCTGTGTTAGGGTTAAGTTACATTGATCAGATAAAGAGCATCGCAGTTTAACTTTAGTGGGCACTAGCTGCAATTTTTATTCTGTCAAAGGTAAATTGCAGCACTTAATCGCAACCGATCAAACACTGTACGTTACTGTATGTTAGGCTTCTTTCCCGTGAAGACCTCTTGCTGAAAGCACTGTAAGGATATTGCACTCAAGGTAATTTATATCAGTCGAAACTCTGACCCAGTGCCTCATGCCTGTGTGCGGTACCAAAAACCAAACGACATGTTGATTTAAAACCTTAAGTGTGATATAATCCTCAATACTATTTATAATATTTATTTTATCAGCGACAGTGTACGCTATAATTTAAGTTTGTCTTTTTATTTTTGTATATATCTACGCAACGTTATCGGAAGCAGTGACTTCCATAATTATGACGGTTATACCGTCTCAGCCTTGGCAGCATCTGCTCCTCAGTACCACTCCTGCTCCGTTTCCACGGAGACAGGCAGTGGTTCCCCGGCTTGAAGAAAAAAGTGCCGTTTCAAGTTAGAAATGCACTTGTGTCGACAGCCCATAGCCATGTGTGGTACACATGTCATCTAAAGGTGCGGTTCATTTCACAGTCTGAGCTTCAACTGTTTTGTTGCACCTTTTTGTTACACCTTTTTGTTTGGTGCTGTTATTGTGGAAAGACAACGAAGGGCTATCGGGCCATCCTCGACGATTCCCTACCGTCTATTTAGAGCGCTTTAAAAATGTGTTACGCTCTCAAGTTCATTCATCAAGTTCATTTATTGAAGAGAACTGCCCACAGCCTGGCAACGTTACATTTTCCTTGGCCATCCCAAAATGTAAGACCTTTAAACACCGTGGCAGATTTTTTTGCAGTTGTTTGGTTTGTAATGACCAGGAGTTGTTCACGTTGCCCTGGCTGCAAAAGTCATGAGTAAATGATCAAGGGGAAGGCGTTCGGTCATTTAAGAGATTTGCGTAGCAGTGTCCTATAATGAGAGGACTTATAAGAAACAGGGCCCTTTGTAGTGAATACATTATCGGAACGCAGTCTTCTGCAATCAACCTCATCGTCCGTAAGAACGCCTTTTGGGGTATGATCCATTATCAGAAGGAGAGCCTTCTATTAAGAACTAAATGATTGGGATGCAGTCTTCTGTAACTAAACACATTGCCAGTCGGAGTGCCTTCAGAATGTTATACATTATCAGAAGCAGGGTCTTCTATAATTAAATATTGACATTATCAGAAGCAGGGTCTTCTATAATGAGGTATAGTATCGGAATGTGAGGTCTTCTAGAATCCAAGACATTGTCGGAATGCCTTTCAGAATGTTATACATTATCAGAAGCAGGGTCTTCTATAATTAAATATTGACATTATCGGAAGCAGGGCCTTTCATAATGCAGAGAAGGATGCTAGTTTTTATCTGTGTGTGTGTGTGTGTGTGTGTGTGTGTGTGTGTGTGTGTAGTGTGGGTTGTGTTTGTCTGTGCGTGTGTGTTTGTGTGTGTGTGCACAAGAAATGTGTGTATCGAGAGCAGTGCCTCTCATATTTCACTCAAGGTGGAACAACTTATCGGGTACAGTGCTTCCCAAAGTTTTTTTTAAATATTTCTGCTGCGTTTTTTCCCTGTAGTTTCAGGTTGTGCCCCCTAGTGGCCACTCACGCTTTATTTGCAGCTCATCCTCTTGAGTCATCCTCCGTTTTACATTCAATCCCCGTGACACTTTCCTATGTGTCAGAAAATACACAAGAGTGTTGCTCTTTGAGTTTAAATGTTAATTTATTTAACTCTTGGCTGGAAAGGATTGTGATATTCGGTGGGTCTCAGGTTATGGTTTATGTGGGTGAGCAACTTAGATACTGTGTCTTAGAGAACTGTATCCCCCAGTGTAGGCCGCTGTTACCCCTTTTCCTTCGTTTCTTCACTGCTTTGCAGGACTAGCTTGAGAATGAAAGTTGAGTTTCCTTTCGTTCTTTAACCTTGAATTCATTATCTACAAGTTTAACGTTTAAAATACAGCAAAAATTAAATTTTGGAAATGTTAATGCATGTTTGTCTCATTAATAAGAAAAAAAAGAGGAAAATTATTATGGTTGTTTGGGCAAAAAAGTCTCCTCTAATCTTTCTGACAGTTTGGTCAAATATATTACTGTCATGCATCATATTATACATGTTAAGATTACAAATAGTATAGACATTGGAACTCCATATCTACTTTGCTCCATATTAAAGAGTTTTCTCTAGGTCCCTGATTCATACCATGTTGTTAAACTTCACTGCTACCTGCACATTCTGCAAGCTAATAAACGCTTCACCTGCTTAAATGGTCTTGTCTGTGTAATATTTTAAATGATCGCCAGAGGGCGCCCATAAGCCATAATCACCGTCGATGTGTTACAATTTCTATTGAACCGTCTCTTAAAAGATTGCTTTTAAAAGAAAGCATTATCAATTCCAAATCCTCCTTATAACACACTTAATATTGTAGGTGGAATACATAGATTACATCAACGGCGTACCATATCGCAGCCTCCTACCAAATTGACGTCACTAATCATGACTGCCATTCAAAATAAGCGCTCATATTCCTTTGAACCTCCTCACAATTAAAATCACAGGAGTACACCACCCTAAAAATATATAGGGGACCGAAACTCGAGCCTTGGCGCTTTAAGGTTACGCACAGGAATGACGCGGAGGATCTGAGCGCCGCCACTGGAGGCGCCCCGGAGTGAACCGCGGCGCGACCCGCTGAGAGATAACGGATCTGCTTGAGAGGGAACAGCCTGCCCATCAACATCATCACGGCATGTTTTTGTCGCAATAGTCGCTCTCGTAGAGTAGCGACTGCATATTTACCCAACCATATTTACCCAGCCATCTTTCAAGAGGCTTTTCCTTTAAAGGTACGTATAGCATGGTGTTTCTAGCCAACCACACCGCCTCCTCCGTGTATTTATGTGGATCACTGTGTGTGTTTCTGCGTGTGTGTGCGCGGCGCTCGGCATGTGACAGAGACGTGACCTATTATCGCTTGGTGTGTGCAGTCGATGCATTGTCAATGTCCAGCTAATACCAATGTCAACGGTATGGAGTAGGAACGCTAAGGTTTGATGGGCAGACAGACGGGCCAGGTGAGCGGACTCGCGTCATACTGTAAATATCATTGCCAGGACACGGACTATAAGCTCATCAGCTTTGTAGTTGGCGTCTTCTGAGGGGGCTTGAAGGGTGACCAGGTCAGGGTCGTTGTATGTATATTGTGCATGTGTTACAGTGACGTTGCTCTTCTGTTTTGATGACTTCTCTCCCGGAATCAGGCGGGTGCAGAGGATGCGAATGGCTTCTACCAGCAGGTGACCCCAACATCCGCATGAAAGCAGACGAACGGTAGGAGTGCAGAACCCAACCCATCGGATAACCACGTCCGGTAGTTAAATAGAATATATGATAATAGAACAAAAATAAACAGGAATGGAGAATATGTTTAGCTAGTGCTGCACATTTTGAATTGAAAGAGGATAAGTAGCCTATGTGTTTTTAAATAAATATACATAGCATATATATATATATATAACACATCATTATCCCACATACTTATATATTTGTGTGTAGAGATATTTTTTATCTATCTATCTATCTATCTATCTATCTATCTATCTATCTATCTATCTATCTATCTATCTATCTATCTATCTATCTATCTATCTATCTATCTATCTATCTATCTATAGTATCTACACATACCTATCTACTAGAGATGCGCGGTTGGCGGTTACACCCGCGGACTCCGCGGTTAAACCGCGGATCGGGCGGGTGACGTGACAAAAAATAATATTTTAATTAAATTCGGGCGGTTGGCGGTTTAAACAACGAAATTCAAAAATATATACACATTGTTAAATGTCGTTACCTACTTCCAGGCGCGTCGTTAGACCGGGGCATTCGAGGCTATAGCCCCGGATCTTTTGGGAATAGCCCCGGATCGCTGTGCCGTCAAAAAAACGAAACCATAATGATGAAAATAGCCCCGTTAGAGTTCACTTCTTTGTGGTCGTATTACCAGCGGCCACAGATGCCAACATTGTAGCGAGTTGGAAACCGCAAAACTCTGACATGTCCATATATGGGCAGATCTAGAATCATTTGTTGCAGAATGTTGCAAATTCAGCGTTGGTATTCTTTCTTCCCTATGCATAGCGCATGTTGTTGATAATGCTGTTTCGTGCTGCTAGCCTTTTAGTGAGATCAAGAGTGTTAGAAGGACAGTAATAAAATAACTTTGGCAAGATGGATATAAGAAGAGAGACCCGCAGTGAATTCAAACCCGGTCCACTTGACATCGGGTAGGTGCATGACAGTGGTACCGTTAAACTTCGAATCACCCGAATTTCAAACAAAACTCTTGCTCAGCAACGATGGGAAATACTATCAAATGTATTATTTAAACCAGTATGAATATTACCGTAGGCTACACGTTTACCAGGCAATCAAATAACACGCACACACACGCAGTAGCCTATATAGCCTTCAATGCGGTGAAATTTCGGAATTAATAGGCTCGAGTGAACAGGCAAGAACTTCCTAGCCTCGCGTCAGCAGCGCATAGCCTACCTAAAAACAACAGGCGGATGGCGGGCGGGTGCGGTTTTGAAAATCGGGTAAAAAAAATCTTGCGGATGGATGGCGGGCGGATCAAGCGTTTTGTGATGCGGTTGCGGATGAAATAATAGTCCATCCGCGCATCTCTACTATCTACACATACCTGCTAAATTGTGATTCCTTCTGGCTTAACCTGCCAACAAGGCACATACGTCATTCACCAACTGTCTCAAAACCAACCCCCCTCTGAAGCCGATGTACATTATTACTGTGGTGCTAATTTAAGCCATTAGCTCGTCTACCTTGTCTGTCTGTCGTTCTGTCCGTCTCTGTCTTTATGCCTGTTGCCATGGTTACACAGCCTATGCTATACCAGCTATGTTTGGAGTCACACTCCTCTGATGTTCAGCATATCGAGTCATTTGGTCTCCCATATTTCTGCTTGTATGTTTAACATGGTTGTTCTCTCTCTCTCTCTCACTCTCACTCACTCACTCACCCTCTCATCCTTTCTCTCTTCCTCTCTCCTCCAATTTGGGATGCTGAATAATTAAGCAGCGGTTGGTTTGGGTGCTATGGGGCGTCCAGAATGAGCGAGCGGGCGAGCAAGGATCCAGAAAGGGAGACAGAGAGAGAAATGTAGAAACAGAGAGAGACATAGAAACACAGTGAGGGACGGGAAAAGCATAGCGAGGTGCTGTACTGTGTGAAGTAGTGCAGAGAGAGAGAGAGAGAGAGAGAGAGAGAGAGAGAGAGAGAGAGAATAAATTGAAGACACGCGGTCACAGAGGCCAAGGGATGGTGCACGAGGGGGCCGTGGTGTCAAATGCCTCCAGTCACGTGCACATGTATGTGTGAGAGCGTGCACGTAAAGACATGCACTAGACACAGCACCGCCCTGCAGAGAAGGTGGTGGAGCTGAGAAGGGACAGCGAGACACCAGACCTGACCAGAGCTAGCGCTCAGAACTAGGCTAGCCACTCGTTCTGTATAGGAACACAGAGTTAGCACTGAGAGCTAACACAAGCTAATGCCTCCGTCGAAACAGAGGTCAGATAGGTGAGACCTAGAGAGAGAGAGAGAGAGAGAGAGGGAGAGAGAGAGAGAGAGAGAGAGAGAGAGAAATCAGGTGAGTCTTGAGAGAAAGGAGAGAGATTGTGTGAAGGAGGAGGAGAGGGAGGGAGGGAGTGAGAGGAGCAGGAGAGGAGCAGAGCCAGTAGCCATGGGGGAGAGCTATGTGTACCAACGCCTCCCCTATGCCAGGGGGGAGGAGGTGGAGGCGGAGGCGGAGGAAGAGGAGCGCAGTGACAGAGGGATGAGGGCGAACGATGCAGGACCAATGGTAAAGTGTTAAGCCTCTTCACTCGTGCTACTGTGTTTGTATTTATGTGTGTGTTCATTTGCGTGTATTAATGTGTGTGTGTGTGTGTGTGTGTGTGAACACAGTACATCAGAGTTTACTTATGCATTGTTTCATATCGTGTGTGTGTGTGTGTGTGTGTGTGTGTGTGTGTGTGTGTGTGTGTGTGTGTGTGTGTGTGTGTGTGTGTGTGTGTGTGTGTGTGTGTGTGTGTGTGTGTGTGTGTGTGTGTGTTAGCTGCACTTTGAGGAGGGTACTGATGTATTGTTATGGCGTGTGTAAATGTGTGTATGTGTGTTAGCTGCAGTGTGAGGAGGGCACTGATTGGCTGGCTGAGCTGCTGAGTGACGTGCAGCTGCAGCAGTACTTCCTGAGGATCCGGGACGAGCTCAACGTCACGCGGCTCTCCCACTTCGACTACGTCAAGAACGAAGACCTGGAGAAGATCGGCATGGGACGGCCCGGTACGCTGCAGGCTAGTGCCCCTGTCCCCTCCGTTAGCTCCCTGCTAGCTCTGTAGGAGCCATGTTAGCATACTGTCAGCCTTCTCCAATAGCATCCCTGTAGGCCCCCTGTTAGCGCTCAGTCATGCTGGGTAAGGTAAAGATACACTGTGTCATTTCATGTGGGGTCAAGTTGAAAAAAAAAGATTGTTTTTCAACGCCCAATTAATGAACACCCAATTAACTATTATCGAACACCAACTATTAAGAAACATGTACAGAGGGAGGGACGTTAACACAAACAAAAACAAAATATGACCACAGGTCATAACAATGTTATTGAGTAGTTAACAGTCTACATAACGACTTACTCACTATTGAAAGGTAGGCGATGTAGCGGCACTCTCGAAAGATACCAAATTCCTACTTTCATCTACCAGTTGGTTGTTAGCCTGAACAGTATTTACAAGTCTGAAGGTAATGCCATCCTGGTAACTCCCATGTTACTTGAACGCAGCATCAGGGTACGGTTATCTAAAGGGTCGTTCCTGTGTCCCCAGGTCAGAGACGTCTGTGGGAGGCGGTTAAGAGGAGGAGGGCTCTTTATAAACGCAAGTCCTGGATGAGCAAGGTACAAATCTCTCTGTTGTTTGTGATGCATGCATACACACAGTGTCCATGAATGTACAATTTCCATATGCTCTACTGTCTATGAGCGCCTCTGTCTGTATGTTTGTATGTGTGTGTCTATGTTTGTATGGTTTGTATGCATACGTGTCTATGGACATGTGTCTTCATGTGTACGTTTGTATATGTTTATGTGTGTGTGTCTTTGTCTGTATCTATCTGTGTGTGTGTCTGGGTCTGTGTGTGTGTGTGTCTGTGTGTGTGTCTTTGTCTGTGTGTGTCTGTGTCTGTGTCTGTGTGTCTGTGTGTGTGTCTGTGTCTGTTGTGTGTGTGTGTGTGTCTGTGTGTGTGTGTGTGTCTGTGTGTGTGTGTCTGTGTGTGTGTGTGTGTGTCTGGGTCTGTGTGTGTGTGCGCGTGTGCGAGGTCAAATCACTCTCAGCCGTAGCCTCTGCGTCTGGGTCAGCAGGTGTTTCCGGGGAAACGACCCGACGCCGACCCCCAGGCGCCCCTCCCCCTGGGGGCGTCGGCCTGCCTGGCCCCGCCCACCGGCGCCCCCGCCAGCGAACCGGGCGCCTCGCTCACCTGCCTGGTCCGGGAGGCGGAGCTACAGCTGTTTGAACGCCTGGGAGACGAACGTTTGGCGTTGTACGACGGGGGGAGTGGACGAGTCCCAATGGAAGAGTGGTGAGAGAGAGAGAGAGAGAGAGAGAGAGAGAGAGAGAGAGAGAGAGAGAGAGAGAGAGAGAGAGAGAGAGAGAGAGAGAGAGAGAGAGAGAGAGAGAGAGAGAGAGAGAGAGAGAGAGAGAGAGAGAGAGAGAGAGAGAGAGAGAGAGAGAGAGAGAGAGAACACTGCCGATAAGAGTCCCTGCTCACCTGGCCCCCTGCAGCAGTCGGTGGCGGTGAAGTGTCTGAAGGCCGGCCTGCTGGACTCAGAGGGTCTGGACGACTTCATCAGGGAGGTGAACGCCATGCACTCCCTCAGCCACCAGAACCTCATCACCCTGTACGGCATCGTACTCACACAGCCCATGAAGATGGTGAGGCCACTCCCACTGACATATACACCCATATACACACATATATATATAAATATATGCAGTATATGAACACACATACACACACTAACATAGATACACCAATATGCAAGTATATGAACATGTTTACACACAGACCATGGAGATGGTGGGGGAATAATATGAACTGTCTCTTATAATGCACAGATGACATAATGAATACACTAATGATTTTGTGTGTGTGTGTGTGTGTGTGTGTGTGTGTGTGTGTGTGTGTGTGTGTGTGTGCGTGTGCGTGTGCGTGTGCAGGTGACCGAGCTGGCCCCGCTGGGCTCTCTGCTGGATCGCCTGAGGAAGCGTCAGGGGCACATCCTCATCGCCTCGCTCTGCAGCTACGCTGTCCAGGTTAGCATGGCACATCATCCTAATGCTATGGATAGCATAGCCCGCAAAGGCTTCTGCTAGCATAGCATTCAGATTCACTCGTTCAATAGCTATTGTTTGACCCTGCGTTCAAATATAGCGGTGTGGTTAGGCTTTGAAAACACCCGCAAAGTGTTTTTATCCAAGTCGGAAATTCCCTAACTGTTCTTGGAACAAAGCTAATTACAGACGCAAATTACAGGCTTGTACCATTGCCTGTAACATGGCGTTATTCTTAGTGTGTGTGTGTGTTCCTCTATTGTGTCTGTGTGTGCGTAGGTGTCGTGCGGCATGGCCTATCTGGAGCAGCGGCGGTTTCTCCACCGCGACCTGGCGGCCCGGAACGTTCTGTTGTTCTCCAGCGACACGGTGAAGATCGGAGACTTCGGCCTCATGAGGGCGCTGCCCAAACACACGGACCACTACGTCATGGAGGAGAGCCACAAGGTCCCCTTCGCCTGGTGAGAGAGAGACTGTCTGGCCGACTGGTGGAGAGAGACTAGACACTAGACTGGGGGATAGAGACTAGACACTAGGCTGAGGGAGAGAGACTAGACACTAGACTCGGGGAGAGAGAGAGAGAGAGAGAGAGAGAGAGAGAGAGAGAGAGAGAGAGAGAGAGAGAGAGAAGAGAGAGAGAGAGAGAGAGAGAGAGAGAGAGAGAGAGAGAGAGAGAGAGAGAGAGAGAGAGAGAGAGAGAGAGAGAGAGAGAGAGAGAGAGAGAGAGAGAGAGAGAGAGAGAGAGAGAGAGAGAGAAGACACTAGACTGGGGGAGAGAGAGAGAGTAGACACTAGACTGGGGGAGAGAGAGAGAGTAGACACTAGACTGGTGGAGAGAGAGACTATATACCAGACTGGGGGAGAGAGAGAGTAGACTCTAGACTGGGGGAGAGAGAGAGACTATATATCAGACTGGGGGAGAGAGAGAGACTATATACCAGACTGGGGGAGAGAGAGAGAGTACACTCTAGACTGGTGGAGAGAGAGAGAGACTATATACCAGACTGGGGGAGAGAGAGAGAGTACACTCTAGACTGGGGGAGAGAGAGAGACTATATATCAGACTGGGGAGAGAGAGAGAGACATATAAGACTGGAGAGAGAGAGAGTACACTCTAGACTGGTGGAGAGAGAGACTACACACTAGACTGGTGGAGAGAGAGACTACACACTAGACTGGTGAGAGTGGAAATAGACTGGAGGAGAGAGAGAGAGAGACGAGAGAGAGAGAGAGAGAGACTACACACTAGACTGGTGGAGAGAGAGACTACACACTAGACTGGTAGAGAGGGAGAGAGAGAGAGAGAGGGAGAGAGGACAATAGACTCGGCGAGAAAGAGACTACACTCGACTAGACTTGTGGAGAGAGAGACTAGACACCCTATACAAATAGAGGGAGAGAGAAAAGGAGAGGATACCCTATAGAGAGAGAGCAATAGGGAAAGGACCAGAAGGAGCGAGATGGTTAGGGAGAAGGAGAGAGAGGTGGATGGTGGGTGAACAATTTTTCTTTAGCGATGGAGAAAAATCAAAGAAGAGAATGAAAGAGCGAGAGAAAGGGAAAGAAATCAAAAGACACACGAGGCAGAGAGAGAAAGACAAAATTAAAATGAGATGGGAAATCAGGAGAAAAGAGGAAGATGGAGAAAGTTAGTGTTAGAGGGAAAAAGGGGAAGGAAGGAGGGATGGAAAGAGGAAGATATCTTTCTTAGACGCTTACTTGGGCCACCGGAGCAGTGCATTCTGGGTAGCGTTGGAATGGATAACGTACGAGGAGAGCAGCTTGAGCTCACAGTGCTCTTTCTCTCCCGCTCCGATCACATGCTCACACTGGTACCAGGAAGTCTCCGTCTCCATGACGACAGAACAGCACCCTAGGTCTGTCGATGAGGTCACTGCGCGGCAGCAGAGACGAGACATCCGGCTTCGAAAAAATAAATAAATCGTACTTCCTCTCCTTTGTTCTCTACCCCCCCCCCCCCCTCGCTCGCTCTCTCCTCCCTTCCTCTCGCTCTCCTCCGTTCCTCTCTCTGTCCTCCCGCCCCCTCCTTCCCCCCCTTTACTCCGTGCCTCTCTCCCTATCCTCCCTGTCTCTCTCCCTGTCTCTCTCCCCCTCCTCCCACTCCCCCTCCTCCCACTCCCCCTCCCTCTTCCTCCTCCTCCCCCTCCCTCTCCCCTCCCTCCTCCCTCCTCCCCCTCCCTCCTCCTCCTCCTCCCTCTCCCTCTCCCTCCTCCTCCCCCTCCCTCTCCCCCTCCCCAGGTGTGCTCCAGAGTCTCTGAAGTCCCGTACCTTCTCTCATGCGTCTGACACCTGGATGTTCGGGGTCACCCTGTGGGAGATGTTTACCCACGGACAGGAGCCCTGGCTCGGCCTCAACGGCAGCCAGGTACGCCCTGGAGATGCGCACACACACTAACATATGCATATGTAATCAAATAGGCTCGGATATGTAAACGCACAACACACACACACACACACACACACACACACACACACACACACACACACACACACACACACACACACACACACACACACACACACACACACACACACACACACACACACACACACACACACACACACACACATTTGTACATACGGCTTGCATGCATACATAAATAAACTTGATTTGAAATCGTTTTTAATGGACATCTAATGGTGTAATGCCGCCTGTGTCCACGAGAGGGCGGCTATGGCTGTCCAGGCAGTGGTTGTCAGCAAATTAGACAGTAGAAGCACACAGGGTCCTAACAGACCACACCTACTTATCTGTCTGTTATCTGTCCTTATGGGACACACCTGCACTACATGTGTGTCATCAACACCTCATAGTCATAACATCACCAGGGTTGCAAATTAGATTTATTTTGTATATGTCCTCATATCTAAATAAGTAAATCATACTTTTGGCGCTTTTCCACTAAACCTTTCCAGCACGACTCGCCTCGACTCGCCTCGACTCGCCTCGACTCGGCTCGACTCGCCTCGGTTCTTTTTGCGTTTCCACTAGGGAAAGTACCTGGTACCAGCTACTATTTTAGTACCTGCTCTGGTGAGGTTCCAAGCGAGTCAAGCCGGTACTAAAATGTGACGTCGACACACTGCTGGCCGCTGATTGGTCAGAGAGTGTCGTCACTCGTCTCATCTTCGGCTTCATACTGCTGTACGGCTTCCAAAACTCTCCTGTACTTTTCTGTTGTGTTTTGTCTCGCCGCCTGCAGCCTTTTCTGACTATCTTCTTTTGCTTTGTTTGTGACAAAAAGCCACAGAACGAGCAGCAAGTACACCACTGCCTCCATGTCCTCCATTGTTTGTGTTTGTGTTTGTGTCGCGCATAGAACATCCCTTGTGTCACGCAGTTTCGCACCGCCGTGCTATGACGACCCCGCCCACGTTGAGTAGGTACTTTTTGTAATGGAAAAGGAACGTGGCCGAGTCGAGGCGAGTCGAGGCGAGTCGTGCTAGAAAAGTGTAGTGGAAAAGCGCCATTTGTATGATTTGGAGTATGTGTATGAACATATGCCATTATTTCTCTTAAATAATTTTTAAGCGAAAATATAATACTGCCTACTTTGATTCTCCAATATGTGTGTGTGTGTGTGTGTGTGTGTGTGTGTGTGTGTGTGTGTGTGTGTGTGTGTGTGTGTGTGTGTGTGTGTGTGTGTGTGTGTGTGTGTGTGTGTGTGTGTGTGTGTGGGGCTCAGATCCTGCACAAGGTGGACGTGGAGGCGGAGCGTCTGTGTAAGCCGGACTACTGCCCCCAGGACGTGTACAACGTCATGCTGCAGTGCTGGACCCCCAAGCCTGAGGACCGGCCCACCTTCACCGCCCTCAGGGACTTCCTGCTGGAGGTACGCTCTGGTCAGGGCCCCCCCTCCCCAACAGACCACACCCCTATGTGTGGTGGGTGAATGTTTGAGTTGCCCAGAACTGCAAATCACAACTAGCTCATGCAATAGCAGGCGTTTAACCCATAGAGGGACATTTGAGTCCACGTTTGTGTATGTTTTTACGTTTTGATAACTTTGTGGATTTTATTCTGACCGGGAATGAGTGGGTTTGGTTCTCCTTAAAACCTGAAATCTGTCCTTATCTGTATTTACTGTGCCGATTCCAAGGACATTGTTGGCTGTGTGTTAACAAAAGCACGAGTTCAGCAGACGTTTGTCTTGGTCGTGGTAGATTGATACGGTAGATTGATATTTATACGTTCATACGGTCAACCATCGGTCAAACGGTCATCGGTTAACATCCCTAACACAGATGTCTCTATTGCTTCACAAGATAGCAAGTCTTGTTCTCCCTGCTGCAATTACTTTCTGCTACAAACATGTTTTGATTTGATCATGCTAAAATATAATGCAGGACCCCTTGTTGACCTGGTCGAGCCGAGGGATATTCATCAGTGGTGATTATGAGAAGAATGCTAAACTTATCAGCAGGGATCACAAGATGTTCTGTATGGAAACACCGAGTCAGGAATGAATGAATAATAAGTGGACGCCTGTGTGGGTGTGTGTGTGGGTGTGTGTGTGTGTGTGTGTGTGTGTGTGTGTGTGTGTGTGTGTGTGTGTGTGTGTGTGTGTGTGTGTGTGTGTGTGTGTGTGTGTGTGTGTGTGTGTGTTCAGATGATGCCCACAGACATGAGGGCTCTGCAGGACTTTGAGGAGGACGACAAGCTGCAGATCAACTTGAATGATGTCATCACCATCATAGAGGGACGGTAAGTCGTGTTTGTATGTGTGTGTGTGTGTGGTGAGTGACTGTTCTCTATTAATCCCCTAAATCTGTATAATTATGCGTGTGTGTGTGTGTGTTTACAGGTAGTTTTAATGAAGTTGTATTCATACTGTCTTTGAGCATTTGAGTGAGAATTTGGGGAGAAGGCCACTTAACCCGAGTCAAACGAGCAGCAGTGTGCCATGTTTAACTTAATTAGCCGGCCGAGTGAGCTTCCAGTTAGCGTTTCAGCAAATGGTATTTTACTGATGGCCCTCGTCGACATGACGAGTGAACGAGAGACCATTTTCTTCTCTGCTTTCGTTGTGTACATTGTACATATATTTGTGAGCAGTACTGATGATTAAATGTATTGTATGTATGTAAACGTGTGTGTGTGTGCATGTATGTGTGCCTGTGTGTGTGCATGTACGTGTGTGTGTGTGTGTGTGTGTGTGTCTGTGTGTGTGTGTCCAGGGCGGAGCACTACTGGTGGGTCGGTCAGAACCGGCGGTCCCTGAGGGTGGGCCAGTTCCCCCGCCACGTGGTGACCTCAGTGGCCGGCCTGTCAGCCCAACACATCAGCCGACCCCTCAAGCACTCCTTCATCCACACGGGCCACGGGGACACGGACCCCCACCGCAGCTGGGGCCACGCCGACCGCATCGACAGGTCTCACACACACACGCACGCACGCACACATGTACAAAGACACATACACACAAACAAACTCACACACTCACTCATTCACTCACGCACTTCCACACACACACACACACTTCCACGTAAACTCATACACAACAAACACAAACACACAAACAAACTCACACACTCACTCATTCACTCACGCACTTCCACACACACACATACACTTCCACGTAAACTCATACACACACAAACATTCACACACAAACACAAACACACGCACGTATTCTCACACACACATGCACACACACGTACGCACACACACATACACCCACACAAACACGCACACACACACTCACACACACACACAAACGCACGCATATATGGCTGGCCATAAGGGTCAAATCTATGCTTCATTGTAGACAAGTATATGATATGTTCATAGAAATAATGAATTGTCTCATCACACGCTCTGAAAGCAGGATCTTCTGATATCGATGTAATTGATATTCAAACACCTATTCAGTACAATTAGGAGAGCTTCATCTCAGATCAGCCACCTCTGCAATTGAGTCTTCCTAGGAGCCGAACGAGTTGAGCAATCTTCCATGTGCAAGCACTGTAATATTGTTTGAACCCCCAAAATATGGGCTACATCCGCCCTTCATTGGGGGTCAAGTAAAAAAGCTGCAAGACAACCTTTTGTTTTCGTACGTTTTCCTATTATTGTCCTTCAAGTCTATGGCAGTGATGGTCCTATGGCAGGGAGTCTATGGCAGCCCATAGAACGCCGTGGTGAAAAGTTGTGAAATTTCTCAGCAGCCCTTTGACATATCATAACCAAACTTGTCACATAGACCCATGACATCATCATGGGGACGCTCATTAATTTCGGTGACCTTTGACCTCTAGGGGACGCCGTTATTAATGAAGATGTATTTTAACACCTCTCTCTTCACATGAGTATATTTCAAACTTATTTTCAAATTCTTGTGATACTGTCAGACCTCCCCATATAGCTATTGAATTATTTCCCATGGCAACATCAGAATTTGCCCGCCATGTTGAAAGTTGTCAAAATCAATAGTTCATATCCACAGGACACAAATTATGTCCAATCATCATGAAACTTGCCATATATGATTTTCAGACCAGGCTGAACAAATATCTCAAACCGCTTTTTCAAATTCAAAACTCTTTGGACGTGACAGCCAATTAAACTCGACGGCATGGCCTCTAAACAGGAAGTAAGCCTGTTCTCAGCATCTCTTTAACATATCATAGCCAGACTTGGTACAGAGACTCAGGACATTGTTCTGGGGACAACCAAACAATTTGGTGACCTTTGACCTCAGGGGGATGTCAAACAGGAAGTGGGCTCATTTCTCTGCAAGGCCTTCATGTATCCAAACCAAACTTGGCTCATAGTCTTATGACCCTATCCTGATGATGCCCAAATAATTTGGTGACATTTGACCTCTAGGGGGCCGTTGTTAGCAGCACGTCTATTCCTGCCCTTAGAAAGCAACTTCAATATTTTCATTGTGATAACCATTTGCCAATAGCTTTCATTGTCAGTAAATTATATCGAATCATATGCATTTTATAATGGTCATCATATACTCTGTTGTATAAAACTGTTAACATATCAATCATATTAAATCATCATGTCAACCGACATACAGCATACATCAGAACACAACTAGCTCATTAAAGGGTAGACACTGCACCATTGTGGCGACAAGCTGTACTGCAGGTATAACGCAACAATGACTTTATTTACCATTCCGCCCACGTACAATTTAAACTGCAATTCTTAGTAGATTGGATGCTTCATGAACCACCTCCAGAACGGATGCTTGTTTACATTGTGTGTCTGCAGGGATGTTGTTCCGAATACCCCCTATGTATGTGTGATTTGTTCTGTCAGGCAGGCGATAGCGCGCCCTTACCACTAGGTGGGGTCATTTTTCCATTTTATAAACATTGACGCGTAGTCGCATAATGCTCTATTCCACCAGCTGTCGTTATTATTATTATTATTATTATTATTATTATTATTATTATTATTATTATTATTATTATTATTATTATTATTATTATTATTATTATTATTATTATTATTACTACTAATTACTGAGACGGTCATCATGTATCCACCTAGCGGATTACGGCTGTCCAGCTAAATTAGTTTATGGAGTCCTATTCTGCTTGACCCCAACATTGCTGCTCGCAGCTATATTTCACATTAGAACTCTACCAGAGTAAATATGGATGACGCCTAGAGGAAACACTTTTTAATGTATAGCAAGTCATGTAGCAGCCTAGATGTTACATTCATGTTAACGTATCATCTTTTAACAATTGTCGGTATTGATTTTACAAGATAAAGAAATATTACCAATTGTTAAAACAGCCACAATGAGCATCATGAAGAATAGACATAGACCTACATAACAGACATTAAATACACATTGAACCCAGGTGGAAACATGGATCCATACGCTTCTTTCTGACAACTAACCCAAGATACAAGTTGGGTGATTTGAGTGAAAACAACCATTATTCTACAGTTGATTAGTGAATTGAACATGGACCAAACACCCGATACAGCCTAGGTTAACACAGGGTAGTGAAGTGAATGCACAGCATGGTCGATAGAAAGATCATTAACGGGCCGCTGTGGTCTGACCTTGTTGATGGTTGATTGGGTGGAGAAGGGTCATATTTACTGGCTGCGAGAAAAAAATTATTGATTTTATTCAATACACGTAAGGCGTAGTTTTTACCCCTCGGCATTCCATACGCAAGCTAGCGCACACAAATACAAACACACGCGCTAGCGCGCACGCTCACACGCAAACAAACACACGCGCGAGCACACAAACACTACATAAAGTGACTTTACTCTGTTCACAATGTTTCTGTCAATTCTGGGATTAACAAGATCATTTTTAGATTTTGATCTGGATTAATTTAGTCCTATTTCCATTCTACTGAAGGCAAGGCAACTCTATTTATATAAAACGTTCCATACACAAGGAAGACTCAATGTGCTTCAGAAGACTAATCTTGTAATGCAAAATTACGGTAATTTCAAGAAACGTTTGCAAGAGTGTTGAATCTGTATTGTTACGGTTTATCAATTATTCTCTGTGTCGTGCATTGGGTGTCTCTATGGCGGGGATAGCAGTCTTTCCCCACTAGAGAGCAGCAATGTAGTTTTACTCTTGGTTATACTTTGTTTTAATTCTGTACAAATTACGGCATTGGCGCTCACAGCAAGGATCGAAATACCCCTGTTCCTAAACTAACAGGACTGATAGCCAGATACGTGAAGTAGGAACATTATTATCAGAAAATAATATTAGCATTTGTGTCTGTGGATGTTTTTGGAGGCAGCTGAAAAAATAAGTATTTAATGATTTCCTTTGGTCTTATGTTTTTCTCCCACACACAAACAGCCTGTATTTAGGGAACCCAATGGACCCCCCTGATATTCTTGGAATGGATCCTTCCAGAGCCAGACCAACTAAACTCCCCAACCGTGCCAAGAGTGAGTTGTTGTCCTTCCGGTTAATAAGACTTGAATCAGTCCTGTGGATTAGTCCAAAGTAACTAAACGTTGATGGGATGGCTTCATGCATTTCATCTTACTGCTTGAAGCTCACAGCCAAACACTTGGGGTCGTGTCTCTTGGAAAGTTCACAATTCTTTTTTGGCAAACTGAATATGGAGTGATGTTAGTTCATTTGAAGACCACTTCAACCCTTCATTCGTTCATGTGATTACTGTCACATCCAGGGCGGACGTGACATCAGAAAATACAGCGCAGTTATCAACCAAGAATTAAAAAGGGATGGAAAATTGTGTTGAACAAGACTAGTATAAACTATAATAAATAAATATGCTGAAAATATCTATAAACGCAATATGAGCAGTAATCTAAATGTCATTTAAAAGTATGAAAAGAAGGCAATTCAAACGCCATTATGGAAGACATTATGAAGCTATTTCAGACAGCTGGATGCTTGAGGTTGACATGATTGGAACAGGATGGAACCATACATTATGCAGTTACTCACCTGTCTGTCTCTCACACCCCCCCCCCCCCAGAACAGCCCCCCCCTCGTCCTCCCCAGCCCGCTGTTATGCTGAAAAGTAAGTCTCGACACCTTCCTCAGTGTGTCCTTAATACAGCCTATGTTACAGTATGTTTGTGTGCGTGTTGGTTTATGTATTGTTTATGTGTTTATGTGTTGTTTTTTGGGTGAATATTTTGTGCATGTGTAATATTGTGTGTATGTTTTGTGTGTAATGTTTTTCTTTTTTTTTTACACACTTTTACTTGTGTGTGTGTGTATGTGCAGATGTGTGTCTGTGCCTGTGTGTGTGTGTGTGTGTGTGTGTGTGTGTGTGTGTGTGTGTGTGTGTGTGTGTGTGTGTGTGTGTGTGTGTGTGTGTGTGTGTGTGTGTGTGTGTGTGTGTGTGTGTGTGTGTGTGTGTGGGCGGGGGGGGTTAATCTGTATCCATTCGAATACATTCCTGTGTGTATATGTATATTCATTTCTGCGTGTGTGTGTGTATGTGTGGTCCTGTGTGTGTGTGTGTGTGTATATCCGTTTTCTTGTGTGTGTGTGTTTATCTGTGTGTGTGCTCCTGTGTGTATGTACCTGTGTTCCTGTGTGTGTATCTACATTCCTCTCTGTGTGTGTGTGTGTGTGTGTGTGTGTGTGTGTGTGTGTGTGTGTTGTGTGTGTGTGTGTGTGTGTGTGTGTGTGTGTGTGTGTGTGTGTGTGTGTGTGTGTGTGTGTGTGTGTGTGTGTGTCCAGAGCCCTTCTACGACTCCGTGTTGGACAACTACGAGGATGAGGACGATGCGAGCGCTGCGTCCGGCCTGAAGAGACTGGGCGTTTCCCTGGGCCTTAAGCTCCGCCCCTGGGAGGGGCCAAACCTGCGATCGGCTAAGAGCGAGGTGTCACTCATCGACTTCACCGACGACAGCTTCAGCTCCACCACGCCCTCCCCGCTCACAGACCCCCGACAGCTGGACGAGGACACACTGCAGGTGAGGGAGGGAGGGAGGGGGGGAGGGGGGGGGGGGGAGAAAGAGGGAGAGAGAGGGAGGAAGGGAGAGGGAGAGAGACAAGAGAGAGGGAGAGGGAGAGGGAGAGAGAGACAGAGACAGAGACAGAGAGAGAGAGAGAGAGAGAGAGAGAGAGAGAGAGAGAGAGAGAGAGAGAGAGAGAGAGAGAGAGAGAGAGAGAGAGAGAGAGAGAGAGAGAGAGAGAGACAGACAGACAGACAGACAGACAGACAGACAGACAGACAGACAGACAGACAGAGAGGGGGAGAGGGGGAGAGAGAGAGAGGGGGAGAGAGAGAGAGAGAGAGAGAGCATTTAAGGGCAGCAGGGATTGAGAAGTATAGAACATAATATAATTCTTTATTGTCATTGCACAGGATACAAAAAAATTGGATGGCCATCCTCTCGATGCTTTATAAATAGAGTTATACTAATTATATAAAACAATAAAATAATAATCTGGGAATAGTATCATTGCGGTACTGGTAAACCCCACTCGCTGTCCCCCCCATCCTGAAGGTGCACTGGCTGAGATGTTGGTATATAAACTGACTTTTTATTTTATTACAATTTCAAGCTATTCACCTCCCCCCTCTACCCTCGCACATCTCCACATCCTCACACACATTCATTCACATACATTCTCCAGTGCATGCTTAAAGTGACAGTGAGGTAGCATGGAAAAGAGAAGTATGTTACGGTATCTAAAGATCAATATATATGCTCATAAATATTATTGATTTAAACAAGGTCAATATTTCTGACCGGTTACCCTGTGGTGCGAGGGCCCCCAGGGGACAGACTAGTACACAGTGTATGGATTTACACCTGGAAAGAAGATAAGGGAGCTAACTGGGAGCCTGGCTGAACAGTATTCACGGCAGTCATGGCAGGGAAAGGAAAAGTGTGATGGATTCATGTAACAGAGGAGTCCGGTACATCATGTATAGTCCACTCTCAGGCTTCAGGACTTTGTCCGTAGTTTTTTAGGATGTACGCCATGTTTTTTAACACCAAAGACACCCGATGTTGCAATCACGGTTTCAGTTTTAAGAATCAGGACTGTGTTGTTAGGGAATGGACTCCATTGGCTCCTGGTGTGGTGTGTTGGCAAAATACTTTCCTGACAAATTTTTGTCCATTGTGTGGCAGGCGTAAGTTGTGAACAATTTAGCCAACAAATGTATTACATCAAACAAATAGTACTCTCTGCCATTGTATCACTGTTACTCTAATAAGAACCCAATTTAGAGAAAACACCACCTAAGTGGTCATGGGTCGTTACCATGGAGATAACACACACCCCGACTTCTTAGAAATCTCGGCCAAAACACCTTTTTAATCTAAAAGCGTCTGAATTAGAGCTGAATCAGGGGGTTCACTTACCTTTTACAGTTTGGTTATTTATTTATTTTTTTTTAGATTACCATACCCTAAATATAAATCAGGATCAAACAAGGGTTTTCTCCTCCCAAACTCGTCTTTTAGGACATGCCCTCAATCCTGGACTGGCCCCTCCCACTCCCGGCCTACGATGAGGTGACCACAGAGCTGGAGGACCAGTCAGACGACCAGGAGGTCCGCTCCATTAACAGGGGATTGGCTGAGGATTCTTTTGCCCCGCCCATCTCGGTTGCGGAGGGCAGAAGCGAGTCCCAGTCAGCGGACCTGTTCCAGGAGCTACAGAGGGAGGTAGAGAGCAGACTACCATGTTCTTGTTATAATGTATGGATACTCCTGAGTAATGGAGTGACACAAGAAGGCAGGTCGAGACTTGCTGTCCAATTAACTCTCATTTACTCAGTTGAGAACAATGTTACAGGTTACACGTAACAGGTGCCGTAGAGCACCCCCTATGACATGGGAAGCAACAATGCACTTATCCATTGCATACATAACACAGAGCTTCTATTGGGAGTAATTGTGTTACCTTTGCAAAGAAATGTTTGTTAACTTTTTAGCCTCTAAATAAAGCCCATTTTTACTAACGTTGAAGGACTCTGAAGTAGTGAAGTTTAAACTCCAGGACCAAACTAAAAGTTGGTCCTCTCTCTCTCTCTCTCTCTCTCTCTCTCTCTCTCTCTCTCTCTCTCTCTCTCTCTCTCTCTCTCTCTCTCTCTCTCTCTCTCCCTCTCCCTCTCCTCTCCTCTCCCCTCTCCTCTCTCTCTCTCTCTCTCTCTCTCTCTCTCTCTCTCTCTCTCTCTCTCTCTCTCTCTCTCTCTCTCTCTCTCTCCCTCCCCCAGGTGATGGTGAAGCTGCAGGTCCCCATGGCGCCGGGCCGCTCCCTCCCCTCCTCCCCCCTCCCCTTCTCCCCGCCCCCCCGCCCACCGTCAGAATCTACCTGCCCACCCCGTCCTCCCCCCCTCCCCCGCCTCCTCCTCCTACGAGGACCGCCCGGTGCTGCCCCCGCGCACCCCCCTCCCTCCGCTCCGCCCCTTGCGCCAAGCCCCCGCCAAGCCCCGCCCCCACGTGCGCTCTAGCTCCGCCTCCCTCGGCGACGAGGACCGCGCCCTCCAGCTCCCCGACCCCGTCGCCTCCACCTCCTCCTCTCCGCCGCAGATCCCGCCGCGGGACCACCAGCCCGCCCACTCCCAGCCCGCCTCCCGCGCCACCTCCCCCCTCCCCCCGCTGGCGGCCCTCCCCTCCTCGCCGCTGACCCTCCCCCCTCCCCCGCTCTCCATGTCCCCGCGCCGGGCGTCGGCCCTGTGCTGTGTGGGGCCCCTGGGCTCCCTGATGCTCACCTCCCCCTGCCCCGCTCTGCCCCGCCCCCCCCGCCCTCTCCTCCACCTCCTTCCTGGACCCGCTGGCCGGCCCCGAGGGGCGGGGCCTGTCGTTGTTGATTGACGGCTCCCAGAGTTCTGCCCCCGCCCCTCTTCCCGAGCGTCCAGGGTACCTGGAAAGGTGGGGTCTTGAGATCCAACGATATTATAAATAACAGGGTAGAGTTAAAGTAGTTTCAAATAAAACTGTCAGAAATATACAAAAAGTGACATCTTCTCCTATTTTTATTCATATCAAAGTCTAATCGGATTCTCTGTTAATATAAAGACACAAAAAAATTATTTTCCATTTATGATAATGCATTACAATACCTGTCCTCATTAGCAATCAACCAATCAGGGCGTGTCGTTGACAAAGAGCTACCCGGTAACCACAAGTTCTGTCCTTCTGAACCAGGTACGGTGCAGCCAACATGGCCGCCATCAAGCCCATAATGCAACAGAGCAGAGCAAAGCCAAACTCCTCCTTCAACAACAACAACAACGGCGGTCAAACTACAACTCCCAGCATGCAGCAGGAGCTGAGCATCGAACAGGTGGGAAAGGGATTTTTTATTTTTTTCATGATGTAGGCTTGGGAATCAAAAATATTCTGACATGTGACCTTTGAAGTCCCTGTGCCATTGGTCGAGGTTATTGTGACCAGGCTTCCTGCTTCATGCGTTACTGCACAGATCTTGTCCCGTGTCCCACAGATAGAAACGATATCCTTTCTTTGAACTTGTCCTATTCTCAAAGCCACTGTTGGACAGATGCTTGTCTAAAAGCTGGCCTTTATTCAAAGGCAGTGGAGATAGCAGGGAACGCTGTAATAACAGGGCGGTTGAATGTCAATCAATCTGCACACACATGGGTTGAATGCAGGTGAACCTGTCAGCCTCTTTGCTGCTTGCTACGCTACACCCAACGTGGAAAATTGCCGGCAACCACAAAGTCAAAGGCTGTGCCGATTTATGCGGAATATGATAGAAGCTACCTCAAAGAAAATGACTTACTTTAAGTGAGAGACGGATCAACATTTATTATTTTTATTATTATTATTTATTATACAACTCATTATTGGTACCGTTTCCCTATTCGTCCGACTCAAACATAGTCTTTGAACCTGTCATGGATTTATAAATCGTTATGTTTATGCAAAACATCTACAAAGGATATAAACCTTGTCCATATCATCACTTATCCTGAAGGCCTTTGAATTCATTATACTATGCATCTTGAGAAACCTCCCTTCCTTTCTCTTACATAAAGGTGTTAAGGTGGTTTGCATTTGCAAACTTACTACCATAATTTCTGGTACTCAGGGCCAAACCTAGCTACTAAAAGCTAGTACTTTTTTTGCATTGAAAATTCCTTTAAGAGCCTTTCAGACGTATCCATCCTTCTTCTTAGTGTGTATGGCAGGTTAGCAAATTAACTCCCCCCGCGGCTGACCTCAGCCCTGAACAAGTCTAAACTCACAATGCTCAAACCCCCTCATCGATGTCCCCTTTGTTATTACTGCCCACGATGTGAAAGCTTCCCCATATGAATCGTGTCCACCCATTTTCTCAGTGAACGTACGCTTGGTAACTTTCCTGCCTCTGATCTTCACCTGATCACGCGTTCAAATTGAATCATATATTTCGCTTTCTGAAGTGTCCTGAAAACGAGTTATTCCTCACCAGTACCCCGTTTGTCACGGCAGTGTTTTCAGTGGTAAACATCTTCACAAAGCTTCACTGGTTCGGCCTTTCTGTGGTCCTGCTGGGAAAAAAAAGAAGTGTCCAGCGCTGGGTGAGGCCGTAGCTCGGCTGGATGAAGATCAATCGAAGGATGAACGGACGAGGGGTTAGACCCCGCCTCCATCCGTCTGTTTGATTGGCAGGTGCAGGAGGCGGTTCACGGGGTGACGGGGGAGGAGTGCCGGGCGTGTCTGCTGGACCACGGCTGGAGCGTCCCTCTGTCCGTACAGCATCTCAAGGTCTGACCCTGGCTGTCTGTCTGTCTACGTATCTATGTCTCCCGTCCACGTTAGCTGTCTCCCTATGCATCCATCTGTCTCTCTTTCACCTTTCCTCACTCTTTCTTGTCATCCGCATCCATCTGTCAGTACCAACCCCTCATCTGTCTCTCTGTCTCTCTGTCTCTCTCTCTCTCTCTCTCTCTCTCTCTCTCTCTCTCTCTCTCTCTCTCTCTCTCTCTCTCTCTCTCTCTCTCTCTCTCTCTCT
>OLKM01002404.1:57166-70681 GCA_900291075.1 Melanogrammus aeglefinus | reverse complement strand
ATGGTTCCTTCACGGAGCGGAGCTGCGGCCCAGACGGGCGACTTCACTCTCGGGGTCCGGGCAGGAGTCCTCCCACGCTCCGCAGCTCAGCCAGGGATCCCAGCACGCGCACCACCCGTTCCGCGGGTCCGGATCCGACCTCGCAGCGGAGCGGTTGGAGGGCGGGAGCCGCTCCAGGGCGGTTTCACGAAATGCGTCAGGAGGAGCTTAAGGCGCCCAGCGTTGCGAGAACCTACGGATTTAGATCATCTGATTTCCTCGCGATTCCACATGGACAACCGGATTGCGCCGAAAGTCGCAGAGAGAGCACGCACACGCCCATTCAACCACGCACTTTGCGAAGTCAACGGTCGCCACGCGGTCTCCTCCTCCCGCGTTGCCGGTCTCTCTCCGCCGCGTCCAGACCCACTCCACCGAGCCGAGCGAAGATAGGACGCACACACATCTTACGCCCGAGGAAAGGGAGCGGTCGCATGCGATCGGAGCCTGTTTTTTATTGCGGAATTTCGGGTCATCTTAATTTCCGTTGTCTCAGCCCGCTGCGGGAAAAAGAACGGGCTCGTCAGTAAACTTCGGGGGTTACTGGTGAGTCGCTCCTCGAATCCCTCGGTTCTCCCGCGCCCCCTGGAAAGCCGTCTTTTTGTGGCGAGACCTAGCCCTCCCGCTCTCCATTCTCCTGGACTCTGGAGCCGATGATAGTTTCATCGATCTGGAATTAGTCAAGCGCCTGCAAATAGACACCATTCCCCTCGATCTCCCGATCGAGACCCAGGCGCTGGACGGGAGGACCCTCACCCGGGTGGAACGCCGCACCGTTCCTCTCAACCTGCTCGTGTCGGGGAATCACCACGAGACCATATCCCTCTTGGTGATTTCCAGCCCCTTCTCCCCGGTCGTTCTGGGCTACCCTTGGTTTCGAACTCACGACCCGCAGATCGATTGGGGAACAGGACGCATCCTGTCGTGGAGTACCCATTGCTTGTCTCAGTGCTTGCGGTCCGCTCAGGCTCCTCGGGCGACTGAGTTGGAGTCTATATCCAAACCCCCTAACCTGTCCCTCGTTCCGGAGGAGTACCACGACCTGGGGTCCGTTTTTAGTAAGTCTCATGCCCTGTCCTTGCCCCCCCACCGCCCTTATGACTGCGCCATCGATCTCCATCCCGGAGCGCCCGTTCCAAGCAGCCGTTTGTTCAACCTCTCCCGTCCCGAACGTGAGTCAATGGAGGAGAACATTGGGGAATCCCTCGCCGTCGGGATCATCCGCCCTTCGTCGTCACCCGTTGGAGCGGGGTTCTTCTTCATTAGCAAGAAGGATAAATCGCTTCGCCCCTGCATCGATTACCGTGGTCTGAACGACATTGCTGTGAAGAATAAATACCCGCTACCGTGCCTCATCTAGTTTCTGCCTTCGTTCCCCTCTACGGCTGCTCGCGTCCGTATTCTCAAACTAGATCTGCGCAATGCGTATCACCTGGTCCGCATTCGGGAGGGCGACGAGTGGAAGACGGCGTTTAATACCCCTTTGGGCCACTATGAGTATCTCGTGATGCCTTTCGGCCTCACCAACGCCCCCGCAGTGTTTCAGTCATTAGTTAATGATGTCCTCCGGGACATGTTGAACCACACTGTTTTCGTTTACATCGATGACATTCTAATTTTTTCAAAGACTATGGAGGAGCACAGGATCCATGTCCGACAGGTACTACAGAGGCTGTTGGAGAATAGGTTGTACATCAAGGCAGAGAAGTGTGAGTTTCACGTCCCATCCATTTCCTTCTTGGGGTACATTATCAGTCAGGGGCGGGTGGAAATGGATCCCTCAAAGGTCTCGGCTGTGGCTGAGTGGCCTACTCCTTCAACCCGCAAGAGATTGCAGCAATTCCTTGGCTTTGCCAATTTTTATCGTAGGTTTATTCGCGGATATAGTCAGATCGCGGCTCCCCTCACGGCCTTGACTTCCACTAAGAGCACCTTTGCCTGGACGACGGTAGCGGAAACCGCCTTTCAGAGCCTTAAGCGGCGGTTCGTTTCCGCCCCCATCCTTACCCAGCCTGATCCCTCACTTCAGTTCGTGGTTGAGGTCGACGCCTCGGACACCGGAGTGGGCGCGGTACTCTCCCAGCGTTCCCCCTCCGACCACAAGCTCCATCCCTGCGCCTTCTTCTCCCGAAGGTTGTCCCCACCGGAGCGCAATTATGATGTTGGTAACCGCGAGCTTTTAGCGGTCAAGCTTGCCTTAGAGGAGTGGCGGCACTGGTTGGAGGGCACGGAGATCCCTTTTATAGTTTGGACTGACCATCGCAACCTCGCGTACATCCAATCCGCTAAAAGGCTAAATTCCCGTCAGGCTAGGTGGGCCTTATATTTTGGCCGGTTCAATTTTTCTCTCACTTACCCTCCCGGTTCCCAGAATGTCAAGCCAGATGCTCTCTCCCGCCTGTACTCTCCGGGGGACCCCGGCACAGACCCCGAGACCATTCTGCCGCCCACGTGCCTCGTTGCCACACTCACCTGGGAGGTGGAGTCCGCGGTCCGCCTGGTGCAGAGGCAACAGCCGGATCCCGGTCTTGGCCCCTCAAATCGTATGTTCGTTCCGGACGCGGCGAGGTCCCGTGTTCTGACCTGGGCGCACTCCTCCCGGCTTACCTGCCACCCTGGAATAGCCCGCACCCTGGATTTCATCCGCCGGCGTTTTTGGTGGTCCACCATGGACAAGGACGTCCGTTCGTTCATCTCGGCGTGTGCAACTTGCGCCCGGAACAAGACCTCAACCCGCCCCATTCCGGTTTACTGCGCCCCCTACCCATCCCTATCCGTCCCTGGTCACACATTGCTCTCGACTTCGTCACCGGTCTTCCCACGTCTGAAGGCAATACCACCATCCTTACAGTGGTTGACCGTTTTTCTCAGGCCGCCTACTTCGTCGCTCTTCCCAAGCTTCCCTCCTCGAGGGAGACTGCCGACCTCCTAGTCAAACACGTCTTCTGCCAGCATGGCATCCCCGCAGACATTGTGTCGGACAGAGGCCCCCAGTTCACCTTGCAAGTGTGGCGGGCATTCTGCAAGGCTCTGGGCGCCACTTCCACCCTCAGTCTAACGGGCAATCGGAAAGAGCCAATCAAGAGATGGAGGCGGCACTCCGCTGCATCACCCACGCCAGCCCCACCGCTTGGAGCTCCCAGCTGCCCTTGGTGGAATACGCCCATAACACTCTGCTAAACGCCTCCACAGGGTTATCCCCATTCATGGCCTCCCTGGGTTACCAACCTCCTCTGTTCCCAGATCTGGAGGAAGAGATTGCCGTCCCTTCGGTCCAGACCCATCTGCGCAGATGCCGGCGCATCTGGAAACGGACACGCACTGCTCTACTCCACGCTTCCACTCGCTCCCAACTCCAGGCCAATAAGCGGCGTCGACCTGTGCCTCACTACGTCCCCGGACAGGGGGTTTGGCTGCGGGCTAAGGACCTTCCCTTGAAGGGGATTCCAGCCAAACTCTCCCCACGCTTCATCGGCCCCTACACCATCTCCAAGGTGATCAACCCCTCTGCGGTTCGCCTGAACCTCCCCCCCGCACTCCGTCGCATCCACCCCACCTTCCATGTCTCTCAGATCAAGCCTGTCGCTACCAGCCCGTTGTCCCCTCCCATTCAGCCTAGGATGATCGATAACCATCCAGCCTGGACGGTCCGTCAACTTCTGGATGTGCGACGCCGTGGGCGGGGTCACCAGTACCTCGTAGACTGGGAGGGGTACGGTCCGGAGGAACGCTCCTGGGTTCCCCGGAGCCGCATCCTGGACCCGTCTCTCATCCAGGACTTTCTCCGGGATCATTCGGCTGTGGTGGGGCGTCCGCCAAGAGGTGTCCGTCGAGGGGGGGGTACCGTTACGCCTCGTCCCGCTACACGGCCCAACACCCCCCTCTAGCGGCGGTGGGGCGTAACAGACTCCTCTTCCCGCAACCCAGCTGTCGGCAATCGCAATCCGCATTCCCTATTTCTGCCTGGGATCCCCAGTCTGCCGGCGCCAGTTCGTCGTACACTTCTAGCAAGGTCGTATCGCCTACTCGCTCTATCGCCAAGTCCTGTCCATATACCCTGTCCCTCTTGTAACCCCATTTCCCCTGCTCTAGTTCTCCCGGTTCCTGACCCCCGCCTGCCTGACTACCCGTCCACCCCCCAAATAAATTCCTTTTGCCCTTACCCTGTCTCCGCCTCCCTACGCCCTGCACTTGGGTCCCAGTAACGCGTGCCATAACAGTAAATAAAGACACAAAAGGCAAAGTTACAACACCAATAATCCCATCTACAGTAATACACAGGACTGTTTGAATAGGATTTAAGTGCATATTCTCCTCTCAAAGTGCACCAGATTCATGCATTCCAATGTAAAGGGTACAAAAAAAATTCGGACGGGGGGGCATGCCCCCGGACCCCCCTAGAGGGTTCGGGGACCACAACACTGCTGAATAAAAACCTGCGGGAAACACTGAGGTCTGAATTATATGAGCTCTGGATGAATTGGCCAGATACTACACGCCATCGCAGATCAGCTCATCAGGTTAAAATGTGTCGTGAGGTTTTCACAGGCAGTGAACTCGTACCATAATATGTCAGTAACCATACAGAGAGAAGATGGCAAAATTCTTGAATGTGTGTGTGACTGCGTGGCCGGCCGAGGGAAGTGTTGTAGCCATACAGCAGGACTACTGTACAATATAAAGATGCAACAGCAAGAGGGTTCACAGGCCTGGCCTGCACAGACACAGCATGTGCCTGGAACTGGTCTACCTGTGACAATGTAGTGCCAGAGACTGTGGAAAATATGCAAACAGGTCCCAGAAAATATATGAGTGTAATTTCTACTGCATTTGACAGATGAACATGTTATTGCACATTTGTCAGCACCAGACGTGGTTGGGTTAAGTATGATTCCTGGAACCATTTTGAATCATGCATTGACTGCTCAGCCACAGACTGCACACACTGCAATAGGTCCACCTATTGAGCATACAATGTGTGCAGAACAAAAATGCACCCTTTGCCACACAATATTTGAAACTTAAATAAAATGTGGGGAACAGCACAGGCAGAGATTAGAAATGGAGACCAAGGGCCAGAATTGTCAGCTGTGGCTGAACTAAAGTAAGAATCACCAGTAGTGATTAAAACAGTTGTTAAAACAGCCGACCACACAACATGTTCTTCCCGGCATTATTTAACAGCTTATGTACTAAAAAATATTAAAGAAAAAGGAGAAAATTTTGCATCAGCAACAACCGCCTACGGGGACCAACACGCTACTTCCTTAGCAAAACACGGGAAGTCACGTGATTCCAGCAACTCAGCAAGGTCGGCGCTGCTTTACTTCCTGTTTCCCCAGATTAGTGTATAGCTAAATTAATAAATAAATAACCAAAGATTGCAGTTGGAGGATGCTTGCAGCTCAGCTAGTTTGAAGGTTTAGTCAAATATCCTTTTAGCGCTTCTTATTAGGCTATGTAGCTTAAATAATGACATAATCAGGTATAGAATGCAACATGATTAATAGCCAAATTTTCAATAGATGGGAAAAAACATGAACGTCGCAATAACAAGGCATACTGAGAGTAGTGTATGTGTGTGCGCGAGAAGGGCAGTGTGTGTTTGTGTGTGAGTGACGTCAGCGAGTGAGTGGACAAGCCAGGAGAGCGTGCGTGTCTAGTGAAGAAGCGAACAAGTCTGGTAAAATAAAGTACCCATCCTGTCAATAATCGGTGGCCGCTTCATTCCGACCTTTAAGCAGACCAACTGCCGGTCAAATCACACAAAACAATAGAGACAGGGATCCCGTCGGCATTTTTGTTCGCGCTTGGTCCCACTCATAAATGTCGTTCATATCGCATATGAGGACTTCGACGGCTGTGGAGAAATGCAATCCTCCGTCGCCATGGAGAGCTGTCATCACAGAGAGCTCATCTCGTCGCATACTTACGGCATCGATAAAGGGGGCGGTCAGCAGGCTATTATTTAGACAAATTATTAGCAAATTTCATTCAGACAATTTGACCGGAGAGTTAGAAAGGGCGTATCACGCTTTTCTGCCTTCTCACACCGCGAGACAGGTTCGTGGCTTTGAGTGTCGCGATTTCGGTGTCGATACGCGTATCGTTACAGCTCTAATACAGTATATTTCTTGGTTCGCTCTTATAGTTTGACAGGAGAAATAGGAACGCAAGTGAGCTACTATAATTCAACTCTTCACCATGGCAAACACAGCGGGAAGAGAGCTTCCCTCAAGCCGGTTATCTGTGACCCGGCAGGGCACTGTGTCCTGTTTGGCAACCACATGTTCAACTACATGTTGTTATTTAGGATTAGTTATGCAAGTGGAGGACAGATATCCACTGATTAAGATGTGAGGATGCAGATGTCTTCTGCTGCATGTCATATGTCGAGTCAATTGTATTTGTGTTGCACTTGCAGTTACAGTCTCCTGCTGTACATTCTACAAACCCTAAGAAAGCCCTCCCAAGAGAAAGGCTGTAACATTTTATGATCCCTTACCGTAGCCCTCCAAAGAGAAAGGCTTAACATTCTAAGACCCCTAACTGTAGCCCTCCCAGGAGAAAAGCTGTAGCATGATACTGTAGTGAGTGTAACATAATTCACCTACAGTATATTGTTATGTGTTGTTCTTTACTCTGTGTTAGGCATGTCGTTTACTGTCTCTGTGTTTCAAGGATCACTGTCCCTTTAAGGATTACGAGCTTCTCATGACGCGGAGCCCGAGGGGCGGAGCCCGATGCGGGACTTACTTACTTGCTGCACGTTTTGATTGCTGTTCTCTCTTACGAAATAAACGTGTCACACAACTGTGTGCTCAACGTGCGAAATTGTATCTTTCTTTCAATGCAATTTCCACACTGGTGACCCCGAAGTTAGTCTGCTGGACGTATCCAAGGACACAACACTACCATGACCGCGAACGCTGTTGCTCTCAAGCTCCCCGAATTCTGGGAATCGTCGGCGTCTGCATGGTTCGCCCAGACCGAAGCGCAGTTTGCGTTGCGGGAGATCACAGCGGATACGACGAGGTACTACTACGTTGTGTCAGCTCTTGGAAATTCGACAGCATCCAGAGTGGTGAGCCTCCTTAAAAATCCTCCGGGCAAGGGAGAAGTATGCGGCACTTCAAAGGCCCACCTGTTTAAAGACGTTTGTAACTGTCGGACGGCTGAGAGAGCCAGCAGGCTTTTCTCACTTCAAGGGCTCAGTGACAGCAACCATCTGAGCTCATGGACCGTATGCTGGATCTCATGGGTGAGCACAAGCCCGATTTCGTTTTTGTTCAGCTTTTCCTGCGTCAGCTGCGTCGAGCGACGATGTTTGCCTAGGAGCTGTTCGGCTGCTTAGCCATGCTTCCCAAGTTGAGGCTGGCTTTAGCCAACACCATGATCACTGACTGGTCGGAGTGCTGGCTGAAGAGGCTGATTCAATTTTTCCTGGCGGTTCAAGGGCACTGTGTGGCCGCGATGCACATCGCTCCTGTGACACTGGACAACTCCACGCTCATCGCTGCCACCACTTCTCGTCGGCAGCTGTCTTCTGACCCCCAGCAGTCTTCAGGCCCCGCAGCAGTCTTCAGGCACATGTGTTTCTACCATGCACAAGTTTTGGGACCGAAGGCTCTTAAATGCCGTCCGCCAATACAGTTACGGCGGGGTTGGGAAACGCCAGGGGCCGAACGCTCGGTAAGTGGCCATGAGCGTCGGCCGTGCTGGCTGGCAGGCTGCTTTTTCATCCGCGAGACAGCATCTCCGGACGGCAATTCCTGCTGTGACACAGGAGCACAGAGGGAGCGTCCTGCCTGCTTCCCGGTTGGACATGGTGACCGACGGCCACGGCCCCCCTATGGAAGCTGCTTATGGTAGCCCCCATCCGTACCTATGGGACGAGGTACATTGAAATTGTGTTTCCGGAGGCCACCGGTTTGGCTGGGACTTTTATTACAGCAAAGGTCTCCGTTCCTCTCCTCGGCGCCGATTTTTTGTGTGCGCATGGACTGTTGGTGGATGTAAAGAACCGCCGTTTGATTGACACATCACGTTTTGTTCCTATGCGTGCACGCTGGCAGCGGGGCTGGACGTCCATTAAGACTGTCTAGCATGCTCTCCACCTCAGATGACTTCCACCGTCTGCTTGCCGGTTTCCCAGCCCTCACTCAGCCTACTTTCTCTGCGTCTGCCGTGAAGCATGGTGTGGAGCACCATCTCGCCACTACTGGTCCACCCGTCTACGCCCGTGCTTGGCGCCTCGAACGCGACCAAGCTTGCCGTTGCAAAGGCTGAGTTTGCAAACATGGAGCGCCTGGGTATAGTCCGCCGGTCCGACAGCCCGTGGACCTCACCCCTCCACATAGTCCCCAAACCCCGGCGGTGGCTGGCGCCCGGTGTGGCGACTACCGGTGGCCTAAATTGAGGTAACGACGCCTGACCGGTACCCCAGTGCCCGAATATTCAGGATTTTTTCCAAGGGTGGACCTTGTCCCGGGGATATCATCAGGTGGCCTGTACATATCACTGGACGTTTCCCTTAAAACAGCAGTGATCACGCCGTTTGGTCTGTTTGAGTTCCTGCGGATGCCGTTTGGCCCAGCTCAATTTTTTCAACGCCTCATGGACTCCGTTTTGCGGGGGCTGCCTTTTCCTTTTGTGTACTTGGATGACATCCTAGTGGCAAGCGCGTCCAAATCCCAGCACCTGGCGCACCTCCGGGACACTTTTTTAGGCGGCTCAGCCACAACATGGGGCTAATTGTCAACCGCCGCCAAGTGCCAGTTTGGTCTCTTCCATCATCGATTCCTTGGAACACAGAGTCACTAAAGGACGGTGCAGCCCCACTCCCATTCAAAGGTGGGAGGCGGTCCGCACAGTTCCCACGCCCGCTCACTGTCAAGTCCCTGCAGGAGTTCCTCGCATGGTGAATTTTTACCCACCATTTCATCCCTCGAGCCGCCCAGCTCATGCAACCCTTGCATGAGGCCTTGCCAAGGTACAGCCAAGCATGCTGTGGACTGGACTGAGAGCCAGGGACAGGCTTTTTTGCCGCTAAGGCAGCCCTGGCGAACGCCACCATGCTGGGCTCACCCTTCTCCCACAGCCTTCCATTCGCCATCACCTCGGATGCCTCGGACTACGCGTGTCGGTGCCTCTACGAGCAGTGGTGTGGGCGGGGCCTGGGCAGCCGGCTTGGCCTTCTTCAGCCTTCAGTTGGACGTCCCACGTAGCAGAAGTGCGAGCACTTTTCACGGGCGGAGCTGCTTGGCTCGCTCTACCGTCGCCTTCAGAACACTTTCGTTCCCTGGCTTGGAAGGTCGACACTTCACGCGCTTTGTCGGACTCACAAGCCGCTGACTTTTCGTCATGGCCCAAGGTGTGCTGAGCCGTGGGCCGCCCACCAGCAACTTCCACTTCGCTAAAATTTCCGCGAGGTTCACCACGGATTTACAGTCACCGTTGTCCGGTAAGGACACCAGGTGTGGCGGACTTCCTGTCACGGGCTGTGTAGGAGCAGTCCATCTTGGATTGGATACAACCGCATTGCGCAGCGGACCAGACCACAGACCCAGACGTGCAACTCCTGAGGAACTCTACTACTACAGGCTGAAAATTAGAGGATGTGGTTTTTAGCCGATGCGCGTCACGCAGCGCTCCTGTGTGACATCTCCACAGGCAGTCCTCGCCAATCATTTCACGGATGTAGAAGACAAGTTTTTGATACCATCCATGGTCTTCCCACCCAGGTTCGAAGGCGTCACAGAGAGTTTTGGTTGCGGCTAAGTTCGTACGGCTCAAGAAGGACGTTAAGTGGCTGGCTAACACCTGTCCTTGAGTGCCAGCGGGGCTAAGAGTGCACCGCCACACTAAAGCCCGTTGGAGTGTTCCCGGTGCCAAGAGGACGGTTTGACCATGTAAACGTGGATCTGGTGGCCCTCTGCCCTCCTCTCACGGTTTTCAACCTACCTGTTGACCATGGTTGACAGGACCACCCGTTGCCTGAGGCTGTGCCACTGACGTCAATTAGCATCGGCCGACATGCACACGGGCAATTTATCAGCACCTGGGTTGCCCGTTCGGCACTACCTTCCGACATATCCTCTGACCGGGGCTCGCAGTTTACGTCTGAGCTGTGGAGCGCTGTCGCATAGGAGCCTCGAGTGAAAACTCCACCACACGACCTGCATATCTCCCACATGGCTAACGAACTCGTTGATGCGTATTTCATAGGTCAATGAAGGGCTGCTTCTTCGTGCCAGCCTCAAAGACAGCAAACTGGGTCGACAAGCTTACGCCGTGGGTAATCTGCTTGCATCAGACTCAACCAAGGAAGACCTACAGTCCTCCTCCGCAGAGCTGTGTTATATGGCCAGCCACTGCGGTTCCACAGGGATTTGCGTCCCTGGCACCACCTTTCCAATGGTCTGCAACTCTCCAGCGTGCTCACGCTACTGGACAATGCGAGGCTTTTCGCACCTGTCCCAACTCGCCGTCACGGCTCCGCGCGGTCTCCCCAGGGAGCTACGCCCCCCTACGTAGGGCCCGTTCCGGGTTTTTTGGAGACGGGGAACAAACCATTTTGTGGTGGACATGGCGGCATAACCGGAGCGACTCTCCATTGACCGCCTCAAACCAGCTCACTTGACGTGGCCAGGCCCATTGAATTGGCGTCAGCCCCCACAGCGACGCGGACGACCTCCAGCTCTGACCCTGCCCCCTGCTTCCCCTCCCCCCGGAACTCCCACACTCGCAGGCCTCATACCCATGCCATGGCGGGCCGCCTGCCCGCAGTTGTGGCTCGCGTCGACCTCTCCTTGTACGACGCAGCCGTTGTTGGCCCGGAATTCAGTACGCTCTGCCCCCGCGATGACTGTATTGTTTGATGTTTTTTCTTCTCGATGGTGAAATTCTGTGGGGGAGCATCTGTAACGGGTGTAACAATAATTCCCTACAGCTATATGTGTTGTGTGTGTTGTTCTTCTACTCTGTTGGTAGGGGCGGAGCCTCATGTGCGGGGAGTACTTACGTACGTTGCTGCACGTGTTGATTGCTGCTCTCTCTACTTACGAAATAAACGAGTCACACAACCTGTGTGCCTCACGTGCGATAATTGGTAATCTTTCTTTCAATGCAATTTCCACAATACCACCTTTAACTGTAGCCCTCCCAAGAGAAAGGCTGTAACATCGCATACCAACCCCTAACATAAGCCCTCCCAACCTTGAAAGGGATAGCATCCAAAAGTTCAGGATTGTAAGGGTGGAACGACCCCTCATCTCTAATGAGGGATGCATGGTGTTGTACATATACCTTGATAACGAGCACCACAGTGTATGAACCTTTGCACATTTAGATTCTTTATCTCTGATAATGTTTGTTTTTGTGTGTTTCGGTGTGTCTTTTAACTGTGCATATGTCTTTGTGTCCCTTTTATTTTGTGATGAGACAAAGACCCGGCTGTCTTGGCTTTGTGACGGGAGGTACAGAGGAATGCTCTGCCCTGCATCCACTCTGCTAGGTGAACTGTGTGCTACGGGGGCTGCTTTGTATGCCCATTGACAAGAGTGACTCTAGATCACGAAGTGGAACTCTAATGCCCTGTAGCTTGATGTTCTAGGCCTGCACACACACACACGCACAAACGTATATGGTGTGTGTGTGTGGTGTGTGTGTGTGTGTGGTGTGTGTGTGTGTGGTGTTGTGTGGTGCTGGGTGTGCATGTCTGTGCTGTGGGTGTTTATATCCATGATACTCCGAGCTGTGGAAGCTGAATGTGTGTTGTAGAACGAAGTGTGTGGGGTGTGTGTGTGTGTCTCACGTCTTTGGTTTGAAGGGGGCTGGATCTCACGGTGGCGCAGGCGCTCCCAGTCGATGCGACTGAAGAAGGCATGCATCCCTATGCCCGCTCGCCCTCCTCCGCAGCCCTAGACGCTTTGACGTGCTGGCATTAGCTGTCTCACCGGGACGACAACACGGAAGGACAGCCGGTTAGAGACCACTTAAAACCAGTACCTATATCCTCACTCGACTTAATAACAATGGTAATACTATCATACGCTACTACTATTTCCCTATCGCGCCAAATATAGGATATAAAGTGCTGGTTGTTATCTTCTGCATCATAACTCATTTCCAACTCTCCTCTCTCACCACTCTAGCAGTAATGCTAAACCCTACTGAACGGCGACAGTATAGGAAGTTAGTCAACCTGTTTGGATTCACATGCCGCCACAATCGATAGTCATAATCTGGAAACCAAGCTTTTTTCCCCCTCAATTGTCGGAAAAATCATTCCCGCTCCAATGCAACTTGCATAGTTATACGAATAGTTAATCTGTCCACTACACGCTCGCACAGAGAAGAACTCTTATAAACACTATCTTAACTTCCAACAACCACACACCACAAACTTGAATTGTGCGGAACAAATGACCACATTCCAAGTGCATTTTCAGAAGTTGCTGTTCCACCATGAGGATGCAACTCTTTTTATATTCTCTTAGTGCATGTAATGAAAGGTTCTTTTCAAAAAAGAACCTTTCATTACACCTGAATCTGCCGCCAGTAAACAACCACCGCCGCTCTCTCCTCTGCCCTTGTTCTCCATTGTCGGCTTGCAGGGAACTTACGGCCCGCGTAGGGAAGCCGTGCAAATGCATGGATGCAGTGTTTCCCTCCGGTGCTCGAGCACCCATCCTCCAGCGTATGCCAGTGAGAATAGCCGTGTTTGGTAGCCCGGTTCCGGCAAAATAGTCGCCTGGTTCACCATGGCCTCAGCAGGCCATTTGTCTCTCCCATGTCGACGCGCTTGCCTGAGGGAGAGCGGGCCAGCCTCGTCCAGGGCCCATAGCTCCGGACTGGGCATTTCGGCCCGCAGTTCTTCGGAGGTGCTTGCGCACCAGCTCTAAGTGCGTGTCCATGATAATCATTCCCTCAGTTCGGGGCAATCTAGGCTCCTCCCAACCAGCATCTCGTGAGTAAACGGTCGTATCCAGCGTCCATGCGTCAGGGGCCAACCCTTCTACCAACCGATGCCGCAACTCCGCCGGCAGCCACCCAGCACCAGTGGGGGAACAGCAAGCAATACAGCGGCAGCCAGACCAAGTACCTGTCAAGCTGGCTCCCAGTTTCTCCAGGTAACTTAAATAAAGATGTCAAAGTACCGTTCGGGCCGAACGGCAGTACATACTTCCTAAGGGAAACCCCTCTATCTGCCCTCCTATCAGTTTCTGTTGAAGGTGCAGAAGAGGGGTTCTGCTCGCTTGTCCGGGGACAGCTAGCCGAACACGCCGCATTTCCTAGCGGTGGGGTTAACTAACTCGCGTTGCTCGGGTCATCAGGCAACCGAGTGCTGGACGGCAGTCGGTTGCTGCCTGTTCAGCAGACATCGAGCGCGGCGAATCTAGGTGACAGCTTTCTGTTCCTGTTTGTTACAGCGACGTGACTCAGGTTTAATTTGTCAGCGATCACCACCAAAAG
>OLKM01002404.1:0-51765 GCA_900291075.1 Melanogrammus aeglefinus | reverse complement strand
TGTGTGTGTGTGTGTGTGTGTGTGTGTGTGTGTGTGTGTGTGTGTGTGCATGTCTGTGCTGTGTGTTTATGCATGTATGTGAATCTGAATGTGTGTTTGTCAGTAAAAGTGTGTGTGTGTGTGTGTGTGTGTCTCACGTCTTTGGGTTTGAAGGGGGGCTGGATCTCACGGTTGGCGAGGCGCTCCCAGTCGATGCGTCTGAAGAAGGCATGCTCCCTGATGTCCCGCTCGCCCTCCTGCCCGCAGCCCAGACGCTTGGACGGGTGCTTGGTCATTAGCTGCTCACCGGGACGACACAGGAAGGACAGCCGGTTAGAGACCACTGAAACCAGTACCCTGTTACTTAAAATGGTAATACTATTACTACTACTTCTAATAATACTACTATGCATTAATGGCTGGTTGTTACTCTTCTGCATCAACTTCATTTCTCCACCTCTCCACCCTCTGCAGTGAATGCTAACCCCTATGAGGGGGAAGTATGGATAGGTTTAGTCTGTTTGGACTAGGAGTTGTCCACACATATATTGAAAAGATTTTTCCCCCTTCATTTCGGAAATCATTCCTGTCCACAAATGATGTTATAGAAAATATCTCTGTCCACAAGAGAACTCTATAACTACTTAACCTCACAACGCACACACACACTTGAAATGTGCTGGGGACAGAGACACATTCCGAAGTGCATTTTCAGAAGTGCTGTGTACATGAGGATGCACTCTTTTTTTTCTCTTTAGTGCATGTAATGAAGGGTTCTTTCAGAACCTTTCATTACCCGAATCTGCGGCGGCGGTAAACAACACCGCCCTGCTCTCCTCTGCCCTGGTCTCCTTGTCGGCTGGCAGGGAGCTTACGGCCCGGAGGAAGCCGCAAGATGGATTGCAGTTTCCCGGTTCTCGAGCGCCATCCTCCAGCTATGCCAGTGGATAGCCGTTTTGGCCGGCCGGCATATGGCCTGGTCCACCATGGTTCAGCAGGCCATTTGGCTCTCCCACACTGCCTGCCGAGGGGAGAGCGGCCAGCCTCTGTCCAGGCGCCCTTAGCTCCGGATGGGCTATTTCGGCCCCAGTTCTCGGAGGTGCTCGCCACCAAGCAGTGCTGTCCCAATGAAATCATTCCCAGTTCGGGGCAATTCTCATGGGCTCCTCCCACCAGCAGGCCGTGAGGAAACGGGGTCGAGCCAGGTCCCAGCGTTCCAGGGGGCCACCCTTCTACCCCGATGCCGCAACCGCCGCAGCCACCCCAGCACCAGTGGGGGAAGCAGTTCAGCGGAGCCAGAAGTACCGCAAGCTGGCTCCCAGTTTTTCGGTAACATTAAATAAAGATTCAAAAGACCGTTCGGCCGAACGGCAGTACATACTTCCTAAGGAACCCCTCTATCTCCCTCCTACAGTCTGTTGAAGGTGAGAAGAGGGGTCTGCTCGCTGTGGTGACAGCTAGCCGACAACGCGGCGATCCTAGCGGGGTGGCTAGACAACTCGTTGCTCGTTCATCAGGCACGAGTGCAGCGGCTAGACGGTTTGCTGCCTGTTCAGCAGACACGAGCGCGGCGTCTAGACAGCTTGCTGTTTGTACAGCGACTGACTCTGTAATTGCACGATCACACCAAAAGCAAATTGAGCGACCAAAGACGCTTTGGTCGCTGATAAAAATCGCTGAAACATTTCTGTTCGCTTTGGTCGCTCATGACATACAATTCAAATGTGCATACGCATTTAAAGGAGCCGTATGCTTTTAGAACAGACAGCCATATCAAAGAGTGAACTAGGCCTACACTTTGGCTATATTGCAGAGACTGTTTTCTTATATCATACATATATAATGTACATATATATAGAATACACATCTCATATAAATATATAATATATATATATCATACATACAGTGGGGCAAAAAAAGTATTTAGTCAGCCACCAATTGTGCAAGTTCTCCCACTTAAAAAGACGAGAGGCCTGTAATTTTCATCATAGGTAAACCTCAGCTATGAGAGACAAAATGAAAAAAAAAATCCAGAAAATCACATTGTCTGATTTTTTAAGAATTTATTTGCAAATTATGGTGGAAAATAAGTATTTGGTCACCTACAAACCAGCAAGATTTCTGGCTGTCACAGACCTGTAACTTCTTCTTTAAGAGGCTCCTCTGTCCTCCACTCGTTACCTGTATTAATGGCACCTGTTTGAACTCCTTATCAGTATAAAAGACACCTGTCCACAACCTCAAACAGTCACACTCCAAACTCCACTATGGCCAAGACCAAAGAGCTGTCAAAGGACACCAGAAACACAATTGTAGACCTGCACCAGGCTGAGAAGTCTGAATCTGCAATTAGTAAGCAGCCTGGTCTGAAGAAATCAACTGTGGGAGCAATTATTAGGAAATGGAAGACATACAAGACCACTGATAATCTCCCTCGATCTGGGGCTCCACGCAAGATCTCACCCTGTGGGGTCAAAATGATCACAAGAACGGTGAACAAAAATCCCAGAACCACACGGGGGGACCTAGTGAATGACCTCCAGAGAGCTGGGACCAAAGTAACAAAGGCTACCATCACTAACACACTACGCCGCCAGGGACTCAAATCCTGCAGTGCCAGACGTGTCCCCCTGCTAAAGCCAGTGCATGTCCGGGCCCGTTTGAAGTTTGCTAGAGAGCATTTGGATGATCCAGAACAGGATGTGGAGAATGTCCATTATGTCAGATGAAATCAAAATATAACTTTTTGGTAAAAACTCAACTCGTCGTGTTTGGAGGAGAAAGAATGCTGAGTTGCATCCAAAGAACACCATACCTACAGTGAAGCATAGGGGTGAAAACATCATGCTTTGGGGCTGTTTTTCTGCCAAGGGACCAGGACGTCTGATCCGTGTGACGGAAAGAATGAATGGGGCCATGTATCGTGAGATTTTGAGTGAAAACCTCCTTCCATCAGCAAGGGCACTGAAGATGAAACGTGGCTGGGTCTTTCAGCATGACAATGACCCCAAACACACCGCCCGGGCAACGAAGGAGTGGCTTCGTAAGAAGCATTTCAAGGTCCTGGAGTGGCCTAGCCAGCCTCCAGATCTCAACCCCATAGAAAATCTTTGGAGGGAGTTGAAAGTCTGTGTTGCCCAGCGAAGGCCTAAAAACATCACTGCTCTAGAGCAGATCTGTATGGAGGAATGGGCCAAAATACCAGCAGAAGTGTGTGAAAACCTTACAGAAAACTTACAGAAAACGTTTGACCTCTGTCATTGCCAACAAAGGGCATGGAACAAAGTATTGAGATTACCTTTTGTTATTGACCAAATACTTATTGTCCACCATAATTTGCAAATAAATTCTTTAAAAATCTGACAATGTAATTTTCTAGATTTTTTTTTTTTCATTTTGTGTCTCATAGCTGAGGTATACCTATGAAAATTACAGGCCTCTCTCATCTTTTTAAGTGGGAGAACTTGCACAATTGGTGGCTGACTAAATACTTGTTTGCCCCACTGTATATATATATATATATATAGACACTCCTAAAATGTAATTACAACCGAGACCAACAAAACTATGTGTGATATATAGATAGTTATATATATATATATACATATATATATATATATATATATATATATATATATATATATATATATATATATATATATATATATATATATATATATATATATATATATATATATTAGACAGTACTGGGGTGTAATTACAACCGAGACCAACAAAACTTTGCGTGCTTTCGTAGGCTAGTTAAAATGTGTTTTACTGATCTGCATCTGCAAATCATGATCTGCACTCATTTGTCGCTCACTCAAACAAATTTACATTGGCGCACATGGCTAATTTGCATACTGGCACAGGACTGACTGGCTCCACATGTGGAATGGAACATATTTATCTATCTATCTAGGCCTATCTGTCTGTCTGTCTGTCTGTCTGTCTGTCTGTCTGTCTGTCTGTCTGTCTGTCTATCAACGGGTTTCTAGTTTTAATGTGAAGTATTTTGTGTCTGTCCAATCAGACTTGTCTCCCTTGTTCTATGTGGTCTTGTAGGCTACTGTCCTGTGTGAGCCGAATCACCTAAATGAATTCCAGACGATTTGTGTTGTTTGGTATCAATAAAGACTTGACTAGGATATCTATCTATCTAGCTAGATAGATAGCCTAGTTAAGTCAAATCAGACTATTTAATTAAAAATGATTCACCTCAGGCTCCGTGAATAGTGGGGAATAGCGGGAATAGAGGGATAAAAGACAAGAGATATATCCCTTGTCATTTATCCCTTGTCTTGCCGATTAAACAAAACGTGTTTTGTTTACAGCATGACTCCACGCGATTGGTTTGTTAGATTGGGGGTACGGAGAGCAAATGAAAATGATTCCCGCTTAATGCGAACGTTCTAGAGCGCAAAGATTTTCTATAAATAAGCCTTATTAATTAATTAACTTACTAATAAGCATTATTCATTTGCATTATTATGCGTGCATTATTCCTTTGCACAACGTATTATTCCTTTGCCCAACAAATGTATTTTTGATATTTGAAAACGAGATCCAGGAAGATTAGTATGCTAGGATCTCGGTTAGCAGGCATGTATCGCGCCTATTTTACAATAATCTCAAACGTTTCATTAACAAAGTCACCAGACCAACCAACCACGTGTGACACCTCTGCCCAGGCCAGAGCCTTTTTGTTGCGATCTCGGAAGTGAAAAAGGCTCGGATCGTACAACACCGGGTGCCCAGTTACAGCTACGATTAAACTTTCATTTGACATTTTGTGAAGACAGTAGGAAGGAGCCAAAAAAATTAGTTAGGAACCAAAGTGCCGGTGTTCCCCAGGATCCACGCAAGCAAAGAACGTCTACTTTCCGATTGGCTTGCAGTATCTGGTCGCTGATATGCGTCATAGTAATTTGCATAAAGTTCAGCCGTTTTTTTGGTCGCTCTGGTCGCTCAACTTTTGCCGCTGGTAGCGTTGGACGCTTGGGTCGCTCTGGTCGCTCGTGCCCATAGAAAGTGAATGACTTTCGGTTATTTGGTCGCTCAATTCGCTTTTGGTGTGAACGTACAGTAACGTCTACCACCCTCGCTGAGCCCCCTCCCTTTCATGGAATGTGTTGCCTGGGTTGTCCAGGGACCCCTTCCAGCCTCTGTCTCAGGCCCCTTTGGATGCCCTGTCCTTTAAGATGGCGCTCTTATTGGCTTCGGTTTCTGCCAAGTGGGCCGGTGAGTTGACCGCTCTGTCTGTCAGCCCGAGCTACTTGTTGCTTAATGAGGACAGCTCCTTTGCACTTCAATTTATCATTCCGGGTGAAGCGGACTCCGCAGGCCGATCGCTGGAAGGGCTTACCCCCGATGTGTGAGGTAAATGAGCCAGTTGGTTACGTGAAATGCCAAAAATGCAGTAAAGTACAACAGCACAACAGCAGGGAATTCAGCACAGGGTTTCCCCAGGTTTGATCACCCCAAATTTAAGACTTTTTTAAGACCTTTTTAAGACCACTTCAATGAAAAATAAGACCTACATCGCACCCATTAGGCGGTCGTAAAACACCAGTGCATGTTATTCATGTTTTTTTGGAACATATGAAACATTCATGTCAATACATTAATGAATGTGCCAAAGGATAAGTGTGCACTCACCAAAGAGCCAAACAGAGGGCCTAACTCAAGGCCTAGAGGCCTGATGTCTCTTAACTAGTTATGACCATGTACCCAGAAATGATAATAATAAAGATTAAAAAAACAATACACAAAGTGATGGTGTGAAAGTGTAGCTGTATTTTTTTTATAACACACAATATAAAATAACACTCTAAACAGAAAAACATAAAGAGAGTGTTTTCCGTACATCACATCACAATAACGTCAAATCACAAGAACAGTACCTACAGGTTTCTAAGCTCAACACCTTTGGCAACAATGTCTTCATCAATATTTTTAGGTTCAGCCTGTTTGTCTCTGTGGCTTCTTCTAAAAGCGTTCGATTTTGCAATTAGTTCAGCCATCTTTGCTTTGCTTCTGCCTGCTCTGCTAATTTCTCTGCATCCCTAGCCAGGTTGTCAGACACTTCCTGAATGGATGCTCTTTTCTTTCTCAAGTTTTGCAATTGCTCCTCAACTGCTTTCCGTTTAAAGCCTTGGGCTTCTGATAACTAATTTTGTTTTTCAGTTTCAAGATAAATTCTATACCTGCTCCTTGCAGACACAACAGAGGACAGAAGTCCTGGTGTCAAGGGTACCTTCAAGACACCTCCGTGCAGTGTCACGTAATCACACACAATTCTGTGTGCAAAAATTGTGTGTCTTCTTGAATATTTGATATTTCCACCTCTTTATTCACTGAGAAGCCCCTTTCAACCGTGGCCTGTCCATGTGAGAGCAATAGCAGCTTTTGGGTGAAAGCCCACATCTGGGGGTAAGGATGACTGATGTAAGTGTGGAGGAAAACATCCAGCTGCTTCTCCAAAGGATTGTAGGCACAGAACTCCTCCCTCTCCCTCACGTCCAATGAAAACTGTGCAAACTGCTGGATGATTAGGTCACCTGAGGAATGAGAAAATAACGTCAGTGTCATTCACAGTATATAAGAAGAGGTTCATTAGGAAACAAAATGACTCAGTTCATGTCAGGACAATCTTTTTTTTAATCATGAAAGGAAACATAATGTACCGGCAGCAATTCCTCCACCCAACTTCTTGTCCTGGATAAACTGTTTAACTAGGCCTTTCATATGGCTCTGACAGAGTTCAGTAGAGGTGTACATCTTGGCTGGATCAAGACAACTCCTCTGTCTCATCATCGGGTATTTCAGAGGACTTTTGTCCTGAAGCTTCTTCACTATTTTGATCAGACCTTTCATGCACTCCTTTCTGAACTCAATAACAGAAAGCTCTCCAGTTGTATTACTCTGTTTCTGAAGTTCCTAATACAGGGAATAAGAACAAAATGAGGAAAAACTGAAGTAAAGGTTCCTCATCTCCCATGATAACTAAACCAGTTAACCAACTGAGAACACCAAATGACTAAAAAGCTAAATTTCTTAACTTAACTTAACTTATAGAGTATATCTGGATTTGTAGGCCCAAAAGAAAATTGACCCATACATACCTTGATGGCATTTTCCGCTCCAATGCCAATGTCAATGGCCCTCACAGGCACCCTTGTCTCATTTTTGGTGACATCAAGACGGACTAGTTGAGCAGTGGCTAGCATCTCGGAGAAGGTCTATTTTAACAAATCTCCTCAGCAAGCTCTGTAAATAAGTTGAAGCATGACAAAAAACACTCTGGACAGTCTGGATTACTGCTATGAAAACCCAGCCAGTGATGAACAAAAGTCCAAATAATTAAAAGGGGTAACCAAACTTTACTATATGACTAGTTATTTAATCACATTTACAACATGAACAAAGAAAATCACTCACCTTTAATAGTTCTGCTAGGTCGTGTGCGATGAAGGGCAGGACCGGCTCATTAGTTTGATAGCTCGTACGAAATGGTGATACAGTTCGGCATACTGCCGTGAAAAACTCCAGCTTGGCTATTACGAAGGGATCTTTTGCTGCCATCTCGATGGTGTCGTATGATGAGGTGGCTGGATTGTTGACATCTTTGGATCTTACAGTTGCTACATATTTAAGAATGTTGGGCCATATTTGGAGGGCTCTTTCGGCAACAGGCAAGTTTTCAACCCACCGGTGCCCACAAAAGGGTAGGGCGAAAGTGCTTGATTTCGTCACAGCGATGAAGTCCTCCCTTCTTGCTGGCACATTTAAGAAGATAGTGTGAAGAGCTCTTAATATCTTCTCCATATGCCATGCGTTGAATGGCAGCTGCTGAAGCAGCTCAAAGAACTTCCAGTTAACATTTGGTCCATCCATTGAAATCGAAACCATTATCCTCTGATCAAGATCAGTGATACATTCCTGAAGATGATCATAAAGATGATATTTTTGTTATTATTGTTATACAAATTGACACAATGTATTTTCATACACAACGGCAGATTTTTCACGATTGCTTTTGTGCATATCTCCGATCAGAAGGTATTGGTCCTTTGCTAAAAGCAATAAAAAAACACTACTGTGTTGTACAAGTAGGCCTAATAGAATGTTGTGGAGGTTGAATAGTAGCATTGAGAATTTCAATTGTAATTATGTGAACTGCGTCGAACTGCGTGAACGTTGTCGGTATAGCACCCTGATCACGCCCGATCTCGTCTTGATCTCGGAAGCTAAGCAGGGTCGGGCCTGGTTAGTACTTGGATGGGAGACCGCCTAGGAAAACCATGTGCTGTATGCTATGAGTGCTCTGCTCTGCGTCTGCGAGATACCGTCCCCAGCTATGGGTAAATAGTGGGTAGATGGGACCCAGCCATGAAAGGCAACCCATCTAGGAGAAGGCTACTTCAAATAATAAACCAAAGATGTTGCTCGCGTCTCTTCCGATCCTCACAAGGGAAACGAACAAAGGGCGGATAAGGCTATAAAGACTGAAACGGCCAGAGTAGGATTGTGAGGAGTTGCGCCCCACAATCCTTAATTAGCATTGTATAGTCTAACAATGGAGAAACCAGCTGGAGACAACATTGGATGACTCGTCTGAGGACGACATAGAGCGTCAAGTGGAACACCACAATGCCACTAGATGGCAATAGATCGTCAATACAAACAGCTGCTCTGACAAGAAGCATTGCGCCAAAATGACTGAACTACGGAAGTTAGTTACTGCCAGCTAGTAGTTATCAGAATGTGAACTAGAACTCACCGCAATAAAAGAATAGATAAAATCTATGAAACCTAAATTAAAAATTAGAATAGCACAACAATAATACACCTTTAGTTTAATTAACCAAACTTAATAAAAAGAAAACACTTACTTTAAAATGTTTCAGTAAGTCCACAGCTTTTCCATGACCCATAAACTGTGAGCCAAGATATCTCGAGGCAACATGGTCGCCACTCGAGTAACAGAGGTGGATGTCCAATTGCTTTGTCTTGGTCGTCTTGTTGTTGCCTCGTTGACCTCTTTTACTAACTCCTTCGTAATGTATGGAGCCAGCCCGAATTTTGTTATGTACGAGGTCTTGTTCTTGCCACTGGTGAACGTTGCAGCTATTTCAGAGTCCTAGAACATAGCCTTGAAGAGTTCGCTTATCCCTTCATTCGAGCTATAAGAGTGATGGTCGCTAATTGTTTTTAGAATCCATATCACCTCTGCCCGAAGTGTCGGGGCTCCACCGACATGTATCACGCCACTGCTCAACCCTTGTGCTGTTGCTGTTCGAGGCGATGAAGTCTGGCTCGGTCGGTGCTGGTGACTTTCGACAGTGGTCAAGTTGCTAGCGCTGGTGCTTACAGGTGCATTCGAAGGTTGTGCCGTGGTGCAGAACTGGGCGATGGGCGGCTGGCTGTGAAGGGCATATGACTTGTGTTTTGCGCTCTTTATATGAGACTCCAAAGCGAGATGACCTAAAGTACTTAGCTTGAAAGTCTTCCGACACGTACAGCATCGTGCTTCGAGGTCGCTTCCCGGCACCTGCCTACCATGTGAACTCTTCTGGAGATCGATCCAAGGAATCACTGAACATTTTACACATTTGTAGTATGATGACCATTCACCTCTTTCAAAATGTTAATTCTATATGCTATTCTTCGGTATCTTACTCTATATTACCCTTTTGAATATATCATCGTAAGGGTAGCTAATCATATTGGAATGCAGGGTGCATCTGAATACTATTTTTATAAAAAAAATTGAACGTCAGAGACCCCCCAAACTCCCCTGAAGACCAGGGGAGCCCAGGTGTATTTATGGGTGTTAGTTTGACAACTGCAGGGGTTGCTTTGTGGACATGTGAATTTCAATCCTCACTGCTCAGGAGGATGAGGAAGAGAAGATTCACACCTTGCTGAGCCCACAGACGGCCCTCACAGATGTTGGGAAAATGCTCAAGACTACCAGTCTTTAGGTGTGAACTTGATTTGATGCTTTAGCTATGCTACAGATGTTACGATTTGTCTGTTTACTGAACAATGCACTTCCCTTCCAACTCCCGTTTCCTTGTACAGCCTCTATGAGCTCCTGCTTCATGAGCACTGCAGGAGAACGCACAATCAACGGAAACACTACACAAACGGCTATCGTCATTATTGACAATACTGCATTAACATCCAAACTGAACCATTCACACTTACAAATCCACCTATGAGCCTTTCATATCCTGTACTCTGTAATCCAAAACTGCCAGCTCTGATGTCTTTTAAAGGTGTGTGGACAGATGCAGGACGAAGGTACAATCTGGTGTGTTGTAGACACCAGATACATATCTGTCAACAGATACAAGGGCATTAGCCTTCTCTCGTCACAAAACCAACGTGGTGGTGAGAAACGGATCAGAGAACAAACCAGTACAAGAGAAAAAGGATACGTCACCGTGACAAGCGACACCTCAGCATGACTAGGACAACTACTTTACCTTGGCCTCTATGTGTGTGTTTCATGATTTTGGGGATTTTTTCGCATAGCAAATGACCAAAAGGATATTCAAATTGTGGACAAAGGATTGGAGATATTCATTTGATCTGCTTATTATACTGGTCAATAAAAGAAATCTGAAAGCGAAGTCTCAAGCAGTGGGCATGAGACACACGCAATACAACCCGTTCACACGCTTACACTCCACACTTTCCTGACGCAGAGAAATTACCAGGATAACGCCCATCGAAGTTATGCCGCTATTTTATTAACAGTGGAACAGGTAGGAATCAAGTTGGTTCCCCGTACTTATGGTGACCAGACGTCCTTTTTTGCCCCGATATGTCCTCTTTTTGAGATGTAAAAATTTGTCGGGACAGAACTTTAAAAATCGCCTGGGATTTTATTAAAGCCTTAAACATTTTCACATCGAATTTGAGTTTCCTCTGAAAAATCTGCCCAACATGAGGAGAACTGAAAAGAGTCCTATTTTATATGGACAAACATTAACAAACTTATCCTAGGGGGATTGAGAAAGTTTTAGCTATTGAACAGAATGATATGGAGGTAAATCTGTCTCATCGGATTTGGACAATAAAAAGCCAATGAAATTTAAGCACTGAATATTTATGCACTGAAATAATGTATCTGTTTTTTCCCCCCACTGAATTAAAGCATTGAATATTAAACATTGAAAAAATGTATCTGAATTCTTTGCCTCTGAATTTACCTCATCATAATTTTCACCTTTTTTCCAATGTTCAAAAATTCTCAATCGAATATTCAAATGTTAAAAAATTCAATGTATAAAATTCAATTAAAAATTTTCAATGCCCCAAAATTCACCATGCCAAATTGAACTGCAAAAATCAATGTATGAAATTCATTGTTAACATCCGGGGACCCAAGGAAGAGAATCCTAGATTCTAGATCGAGGTCAAGCAAGGAGGGCGCGCGGGAATAAGAGCATTTACTCGTTGAAGCTCTGTTGGTATAGTGGTGCTACAATGTTTTGTGATGCTACGTTGGTAGTGATGCTAGGTTATTTTGTGATGCTGCGTTGATAATGAAATGCTGTTTTTATTGTGATGTTAAGTTGGTATTGCGATGCCCTGTTGGTATTGTGATGCTACGTTGTTTTGTAATGCTACATTGATAGTGTGATGCTACGTTGGTATTGTGATGCTACGTTGTTAGTGTGATGCTACGTTGGTATTGCGATCCTACGTTGGCAGTGTGTTGCGACGTTTCTTTGTGGTGCTATGATGGTTTGTGATGCTATTTTGTTTTGTGATGCTACGTTGGTATTGTGATGCTATGTTGGTATTGTGATGCTACGTTGGTTTTGTGATGCTACGTTGGTAGTGTGATGCTACGTTGGTATTGCGATGCTACGTTGGTAGTGTGATGCTACAATGTTTTGTGATGCTATGTTGGTTTTTGGTGCTATATTATTCTGTGATGCTACGTTGTTTTTTGATGCAACATTGGTTTTGTCGTGCTACGTTGTTTTTGTGATGCTACGTTTTGTGATACTCTGCTGGTTTTGTCATGCTACGTTGTTTTGTGATGCTACGTTGGTTATGTGATGCTACGTTGGTGTAGGGATGCTACATGTTTTGTGATGCTACGTTGGTGTAGGGATGCTACGTTGTTTTATGACGCTACTCACCCCTTTGCAGATGAGGACAGCCTCCTTGGACATGGATTTGGGGTAGGACACGTTGTGCTCCATGATCGACTGGAACAGCTCGTCTTCATCCTCCCCATCAAACGGAGGCTGTGGATTACAGGACTTTATTTGATATATGTATTACATATGAATATACGTATTAATAGGAATATATGTATATAGCCTCCAAACAACAGGCGTCTCTTATCTTTCTCGATATGATACATTTTCCCCAAAAAATAAACTGCTTTCATTAAAAAATTATTTAATGTGATTTACCTATTTATTACTTTTAAGAATTTAAGAATGCACACTTTGGCTGTATACTTTCAAGAGTATTAAAAAGAAGTAGTTAGCAGAGATCTGTTCTACGCTCTCCTACTTTTCACACTGTTAAGGAAAGTGGAGGCTTGGGTAGGAAATGCGAGAGGAAACAGAGGTTTAGAGAAGTGATGGATTGAAGTTAGGAAGGTAAAGGAGAGAGGAACCATATGAAGGAGGAGGGGAGGCTTCAAAAATAACTGGAGCAGAAAAATAACTGGAGCAGAAAAAGAGCGAGAGAGACAGAGAGAAAATAGAGAGCAGCCATCTCATTTATAACCCTAATGTGGGTGTTTTGACCGCCTGTAATATGCTTCATTCTTCATTTCCACTTCACTGCCGCCCACACACTGGAACCATGACCTCTCTAGCTCATACATAGCATGTAGAGAGAGAGAGAGAGAGAGAGAGAGAGAGAGAGAGAGAGAGAGAGAGAGAGAGAGAGAGAGAGAAGAGAGAGAGGAGAGAGAAGAGAGAGAGAGAGAGAGAGAGAGAGAGAGAGAGAGAGAGAGAGAGATTGTGCGCATATGTTTGGCTATAAATGTGTGTGTGTGTATACACAAACTCACTTCTTTGTGAGTTTATGTGTATTGCATATGTTTGTAATAGTGGGTATTTGCATGTATGATTTTGGGCTAAAAAGCACTTGAATGTGTTGAGCACTTATTCCCTAAGAGCCAATCATCCCAGGAGTCCATTCACAGAGGAGTGATCATTTGGGTCTGTTTTAGGTCACATACCAACTCCAGCTAGAGAAATGGTGTGTGTGTGTGTGTGTGTGTGTGTGTGTGTGTGTGTGAGTGTGTGAGTGTGTAGTGTGTGTGTGAGTGAGTGAGTGAGTGAGTGAGTGAGTGAGTGAGTGTAGTGTGAGTGAGTGAGTGAGTGAGTGAGTGAGTGAGTGAGTGAGTGAGTGAGTGAGTGAGTGAGTGAGTGAGTGAGTGAGTGAGTGAGTGAGTGAGTGAGTGAGCGTGTGTGTGCGCGTTTGTTGTGTGTGTGTGTGCTTCACCTGTCCGGCCAGCATCTCGTACAGCAGGACTCCATACGCCCACCAGTCCACTGAGCGGCCGTAGGGCTGGTAGGCGATGATCTGCAACCAATAGGAAGATGTTAAGTGTGAGCCTCGCGGTAAAGGGTTAAGAGTGAAGCTCAGGGTTAATGGTTAGGAGTTAACCTCAGCGTTAAGGGTTGAGAGTTAACCTCAGGGTTAAGAGTAAACCTCAGAGTTAAGGGTTAAGCGCTAACCTTGGATTAAGTGTTAAGAGTTAACATCAGGGTTAAGGCAAGGCAAGGCAACTTTATTTATAAAGCACTTTTCATAAAGGCAGACTCAAAGTGCTTCACATAGAAACATTGTCAGACAATAAAATAAAACAATAGATAGTAAAAGAAAACATATAGTAAAAGAAGGCATATGCAAAGAAATGAGTAAAATAGATCAGCATTTTAGAAAGTGCAATGTATTTAAGATTAAGAGTGAACTTCAGCATTAAGAGGTAACCCAGACCAACAACACTTTATATTGTATATACAGTATGTATACATATAATAATAATATATACTATATATATATATAGTATATATATATATACAGAGCGGTCTTGCTACATGTTGCTTCCATTACTGTATCTTTGGACAGACTTGTATAATTAATTAGAGCTTCAATTCCCCTTTCATCAACGGGGTGGGCTTTGCAATTACCTGCAAACTGTCCCATATTTAATGCACACAATACACACACGCTATTCACACACTATAAACATACGCTCCACTTACATCCAGGGGCTGTCAGCAATAAGACACACACAACTAGGTCTCAATACGAGAGAGAGAGAGAGAGAGAGAGAGAGAGAGAGAGAGAGAGAGAGAGAGAGAGAGAGCGAGAGAGAGAGAGAGAGAGAGAGCGAGAGAGAGAGAGAGAGAGAGAGAGAGAGAGAGACGAGCACGAGAGAGAGAGAGAGCGCGAGAGAGAGAGAGACGCGAGAGAGCAGAGAGAGCGCGAGAGAGAGAGCGAGCGCGAGAGAGAGAGCGAGCGCGAGAGAGAGAGAGATCAGGAGATAAGATCACTACCATAATATCCAGGGGTTGTAAAGTCTTCGGCGCCCACATAAGGGTTTTATGTTTATTACTTTGGGAATATTGCAAAACTTCATAGCTCTCAGAATATACAACAATAACTTATATGGTGACTAATCGTTAGTCATCAAGATTTAAATGGTGATGACGAATGTTCTTGTTCATTGACAGATCATGGACAAGAAAAAAGGCAATATCCCAGATTTCTTTAATAAAGACCCAGATGAGGACGATGAGAATACAGCAAGATTAACCCGTTAAAACAGCTTTCCACCTCAAACAGAAGTGTTTATTCTACCTGCTAGTGAGTATCGGTGACTGCTAGTCATGTCTGAGCAGCACCATCAAGTACAAGACCGCTAGATAAGGTGATGCTAGACCGCTAAATGAGGTAGGGATAGATGAGGTGTTGCTAGACCGCTAGATGAGGTGATGCTAGACCACTAGATGAGGTGGTGCTAGAGCGATAGATGAGGTGGTGCCAGATGAGGTGGTGCTAGATGAGGTGGAGCTAGACCTCTAGATGAGGTGGTGCTAGATGAGGTGTTGCTAGACCGCTACGTGAGGTGGTGCTAGACCGGTAGATGGGGTGTTGATAGATCACTAGATGAGGTGGTGCTAGACGAGGTGTTGCTAGACCGCTAGATGGGGTGTTGTTAGACCGCTAGATGAGGTGATGGTAGACTGCTAGGTGAGGTGGCACTAGATCGGTAGATGAGGTGATGCTAGACGAGGTGGTGATAGGCCGCTAGATGAGGTGGTGCTAGATGAGGTGGTGCTAGATGAGGTGGTGCTAGACCGCTATATCAAGTGGTGCTAGATGAGGTGTGCTAGATGAGGTGGTGCTAGAACGCTATATGAGGTGGTGCGAGATGAGGTGATGCTAGATGAGGTGATGCACTTTAAGTGACTCAGTGGAAGCCCTCTGTATTCTGACAGTGTTGGCGGAAAGACAGAATGCCAGTGATAATAACAAGCACAGGTGACCACAAGGCTTGGAAGACGAGGATGGTTTCCTTGGTCTAAAAGCACTGGATCAGGGGTCCTACAAAGGTTGAGCCCGATTTTTGTGCATGATTTCATATGTTGTCAGTTCCTATTTGACGTTCAGAAGGTGATCATCAAGTTCAACATCGTGCCCTACTGATTCAGCCTGTTGTTTAATGGGACATATTATGAAAGCAGCCTTTCCCTGGAGTGTTGTTTTGGGTCTCTGGTGCTTCCACACGCATACAAACTTTGAAAAAAGTCTGTACATGATTTTTTTTGTGAGATATGCATTTCTGAAAGTACCCTGCCTACAGTTACCAAATGAGCGAGTCAGTTTCGGCGCCCCCTCCTACGTAGGAAGGGGGCACATTTGATTATTACCTCCCACTTCCCCACCCCCCTCCAATAAGAGCATAGCTAAGATTTAGTGGACCAGTGGACAAGCTCCCCACACCGGAGCTGCCAGACTGCTCGTGAGTACAATTTTTTTCTCCTCTATGTTGCGGGTAATATGGACTAGAGAGTCAAGGCCAAAGTTCCTTTCCCCCAATTCTTGTCAACCATGGCCGAGATAACCCCCACTACAAGTCTTTACTTGTTGTGGAAGTACCAGAGACGCCAGACGCAGTCTTTATGATTCATAATGTGATATTAGATATAATATTATATAAATACCTATGTATTATATAAGATTATTATTATTATTATTATTATATATTGTATAGATATAGAGCTCCAGGAGTCCGAGAACGGCCACAATCCCTTCTTCTCCATGCTGTGGTTCACTCTTATAGCTCATTGGTCAATGGGCAGCAGCTCATTTGCATTAATGCTACATACACCAGAAACAGCGCATTCTGAAGTTTTTTTTTCGTAAAAGCTATTTCTGGCAAACAGGTTCAAAAACATGTTTTCTGGAACTCATATACTATGTTTACTTGTTGGGAAAACAACATAATTTGTCTCCTTTAAGATCTGTTGTATGTGTGTTCCTCTGAGCTGCAGGTGAAACGGGTCAAACAGGGCTGGACGAACTGAACACCAGTGCTGGACAATCCACCGGGGGGGTGCAGACCACCTTAAGGCAAGGTTAGAGTTGATGACCGACGGAGAGGACTGAGCCTGTGGATGAGCCAGCTCTCGCTGGACATACGAACGTGTTATGTAAACTATATGAACTCATCCACACATTCATACCCCGACGGCAGTGCTGACCAGGCCAGGCAGTGGCCAGGTTGTCGGGAGCAGTTAGGGTTAGGTTGGGATCTTGCTCAGGTAGGAGCCGGGGATCTTGCTCAGGTAGGAGCCGGGGATCGAACCAGAAACCTTCGGGTTTTGAGGCAACCTGCTCTGCCAGCTGTAGAGTAGGCTAGGGGGCCCACACCCAACGTTCACAGCCAGCAGATTCATGACCTGTGTCTGAATTGACTGAATGTAAAGGTAAATATAATATAAGATTTTATATTGTAAGTAATAAATACTAAACAATTAGGATTCCTTCCTACATTAATCTCATCTATAAATCCATCATGCGGGGAACAGACCATGAACCAGCCAATGTAGCATGCAGCAGGCTATAAGCATTCCACTAGTGTTGATCTGAAAACTGACTCAGTATCTCCCCACAGTCTAAATCCTCAGCCAACAAGGCAGTAGACCTTCCTATCATCAGGGCGTGTCCAGGGGAGCCACACCCCTCAATCTGTTGATCGCTTTGAACAAATTCAACAAAACGTGTTGACTTATCTTCAGTCCACAATATTGTATTGGCTTCAAGGACCAAGAAAAGGACTATTACAAAACTACCGCACTACAGAGCTGTTGTTGTGGCACACCATGGAACATTGGGCCACCTATCTGTCTGCCAGTCCCCTGTCCATCAAAGCTGCTCCCTGTCAATCACCACTGCTCCTTGTCCATCATAGCTGCTTCTTGGCTATCCTCCGCCTCCCACGCAGTCCCCCTGCTCCTTCTCCTCCCACTCCCCCTGTTCCACCCACTCCCCCTGCTCCTCCCACTCCCCCTGCACCTCCCACTCCCCCTGCTCCTCCAATTCTTTGTATTCATATGACGTCACGTCCGCCTCATTAGCTATGCACGGATTTGAGTGGTGGTTAGCTAGCCTTGTTGTTTACAAGCGTTCATGTAGCGAAGTCCAGCACACGAAGAGAAAATGCCTTACAATTGCGTTGTTTTAGGCTGGTCGAACTGTTCAAACCGTGAATTGGATAGAAGATACTTCAGAGTTCCCTGTGAAGTTAAACAACATGGTACAGAAACAAGTGATTTTAGAAAAAGACGACGAGAAAAGTGGCTCTCGAACATCTCGCTGAAGTCGAAGGGAGCAGTCAAAACATGCACGAGTTTGTAGTGATCACTTCGTGAAAGGTTGGTAGATCGAGCAAATGTTACTGCCCGATCACAAACTCTTATTTTAGGACAATTTTAAGCTCAAGAATGCCATGGTTTATGACTTATTTTTTTAGCTTTTCACCAATAGAATTAAATGGCCGATAAATTTTTGAGCAATTATAAATAAATTCTTGGCTTCATGAATATGAAATTTAAATACGGTCTTGATTTACAATTTAATAAATTTTTTAGACAAAAATACTATGGACATTATATTACACTATTAGGGCGTGTTCACACGGGCAGTGTGAACTGCCCGGTGCGGGTGGATGTTTTACATTATATTCCTATGGTACAGAGTGTTTTTGTAAAAACATCCTGGGTGCTTTTAAAAACACCGCTGCCAGCGGGGTTTTTTCACCGCTCTGGGTGGTTTTCAAGTTGAGAAAAGTTCAACTCGCCAAGAAAAAGCACCCGACGTCAGGCAGTTTTTTGCCAGCTGACCAATGAACGAGCACTTACGTCACTAGGAAAGAAGAATGGCGACCCAAACCAAAAAGTCTTTTCCGACGGAGCAACTGGTTGTCCTTTTAAGTGAACATGTCGAGCTATACGACATGACCAACAAGTTGTACCACAACATATATCACAAGGAGAGTTCTGTGAGAACAGAACGTGGATATGGAACATAAAGTGATTTTAGAAAAAGACGACGAGAAAAGTGGCTCCGAATCTCGTGAAGTCACATGAACCAGCCAAGACATGCAGCAGGCTATAAGCATTCCACTAGTGTTGATCTGAAAACTGACTCAGTATCTCCCCACAGTCTAAATCCTCAGCCAACAAGGCAGTAGACCTTCCTATCATCAGGGCGTGTCCAGGGGAGCCACACCCCTCAATCTGTTGATCGCTTTGAACAAATTCAACAAAACGTGTTGACTTATCTTCAGTCCACAATATTGTATTGGCTTCAAGGACCAAGAAAAGGACTATTACAAAACTACCGCACTACAAAAGACTGTTGTTGTGGCACACCATTACTGTCTGTGGCATTGTAAGTCTCAAATTCGTGGCATCAATAAGAAGGGAAAAATATATGATGGACCATTCTAGCAAAATAATGGAAAGGCTATACTTCAAGCAAAAAAAAATTAAATAAAACACTGAACTATTAAAATGTATCCTGTGTTTTTTTTCCACTTCTAAGGAGATCTGCTAGTAGAGAGCAGAAATGCAGAAACTTGCTTGGTGAATTTCTTTCCCAAAACTTCAGGGAGGATACATTTCCGAAAAAGATAGGTATGACGCTATCCCAAAACCCCACGTCAGGCAAAATTCTCTCTATAAAAATGTCATTTTTGTTCCATACAATAAAATCACTACTCTACTTGCAAGATAAAGAGCTGTGCTTGAATTTGATAGTAGGCATGTGATCTGATGTCGGGAAACTCTACTGCTGGGTACAATTCCAAATCCGTACCGAAATCTTTCTTCAACGCATAAGGGTCAATGCCACCACACAAACTACATTTTTGGAGGTATCGCAAACGTGAAATCGTGTCTAAAGTGTTGGTATATTCGGATAAATCTACCGGAAAAAGTCACGTGATTGAATACAAAGAATTCCCCCTGCTCCTCCCAATCCCACTGCTTCTCCCAACCCCCCTGAGGACCCCGGGCTTCCTGCTGCTCTACCGCAATGGGGAGACAATGGGGGGACCACAATGGGGAGACAACAGAGGGACAACGGGTGGACCGAAATGGGCGTACAATAGGGGGACCTTAATGGGGGGACAATAGGGTTAGGGTTAGCACAGCTACGCTAGCCGAGCTACACTAGCCGACCTACGCTAGCCGTGCAAGGCTAGCCAAGCTACGCTAGCTTCACCACGCTAGCCACGCTTCGTAAGCTGGCGCTACACAGTTAGAAAGGGCTTGATTTATTCATTCTCGAAGCATCCCAGCACAAACTGATCCTTTGATTCCTGATCGGACGGTGAGTCCACGATATTCAAGAGCAAAATGAAATATTGGTTATGTTTTCACAACTTAAGCTGTGATGCTGGATTGGGGAGCTACTCACAACAAACAAGGAGCTATTGTGTTCTGACGGAGAATAAAGGAGCACAAAACCGATGACGAAATCGAAAGAAAACGCAGGTGGACATGGACTTTAAGCTTCAGCCGTCGTTCCCACGCTCAGACTCTACAGAAGATCCACTGAGTCTAGTCCCAGTTCCACTCTGTTCGGCTCTCGTTTTCCAGCACAAGTTCCTTCAGCATCCTGGGGTCATGGAGGTTGAAACAACATTCACTTTCAGCTCCCGCCCTGCGAACGCAGCCTAAATAACTCATTTTGGTTTTCCAAAAGAGTTGAGCTGTAGGTCTGCTGTGTGTGTTGAACACTAGCCTCCGGGCCAGAGAGCAGTTTGACCCTGACCTGGTGAGTCCACCGTGATGCCGGGGCTGGCAGTGTCAGGATGGATTGACCTCTCAGTCCCTCCACCACGGTAACTACTGCTGTAGTGGACCCCCCCCCCCCCCCAAGGTCAGAGCGTCCCTCTGCTGTGGAGCACTGCAGACTGGGAGTAGTGGGGCCGGGGAGAGCGATGTATGAGGACAGATTTGAGACCCAGCATTCAGCTACATAACAGTTCAAAAGCAGGGCAGCACTGTACTCATCTCCTCCAGCTGTGGGCGTTACAGCCTGTTGTTTGGGTGGAAGTTCCCTATGTAGAATCCTGCTCTGCTCTACATCTCTGTTAATGTACTATGACATGACAATGTGTGGATGGGCTTCTATGAATATTGCATTGTGTAGTGATGCACAAGGCTGCGTGCCGCCATGGCAACCGAGGTTGAGGATGATAGACAGTGACAGGTGTGACCAAGGCCTGCCATCCCTTCACTCATCCTAACCCTGTGGCCAGCACAGCTCCTCTGACGCCCTGCGACAGGCACATTTATGCACATGGGTGTATGGGCGTGCATGTTTGGCCGTGCGCTTGCACGCCCAAACATGTACGCACAAACATTGTTTGGGCGTACCTTAGCCTGTGCATGAAAATGTATGTTTGATGTGCGTGTGGTTGTGTGTTTGATGTGTGTTTGATTTGCATGTGGCTCTGTGTTTGATGTGTGTTTGATGTGCGTGTGGCTGGTCTGCATGTGAATATGTTTTTGTGTGAGAGTTTCTAAGGGTATATGTGTGTGTGCCTAATTGTGTGTGTGTAAATACTGCATATATTGCTTCCCCATTAGGCATAATTCTACATGACAGTTCTGGATCAGGCTGCTAGCGATGCACACACACGCACACACACACACACGCACACACACACAAACACGCACTCGACACACACACACAAGTCGAATGGGAGCGTCAGACATGCCGAGTCTGCAGTGACACTGTCGTGAATGGTTGGTAGATCGAGCAAATGTTACTGCCTGATCACAAACTCTTATTTTAGGACAATTTTAAGCTCAAGAATGCCATGGTTTATGACTTATTTTTTTAGCTTTTCACCGATAGATTGAATGGCCGATAAGTTTTTGACCACCCTCTCACTTCTGTGACCATTTATTAAGCTGCCAGGAATAAAATCAGGCAAAGAAGACCAGGTGGTCCCTTGTTCTTTACCAACCAGTCACCATCCAACTGGATATCCAAACACCCTACACTGGCCCCGAAGATGGGCAACGGCCCGTCTACGGGGCCAGTGTAGCTGAATCCGAATGCTAAGTAGCTTTCGTAGTATTTTCTTTTCACCCTCATTTTCTTTGTTTCTTTATGAGGAACCTGGCTCGTAGATGCCTCCGACTCACTGTCTATCTCCGTATTATTGGTAACCTTTTCTCTTCAGAGAACCTGTTGCCACCCACCGATTAATCTTGTGGTTCGGACGGCAGTGGACTTCAACTTTCCCGCCACGAGCCCAAAGATTCCGGAACGCTCTTATCTTTGCACTAGCCTATTTTATTAATCACACAATAACTAAAATAAATGTTATATCACTATACATTTTTCTTTTATGGGAATAATACATTAGTTTATATTTTATTTAGCTTTTCCACGGACCACCTGCGGTATCACTGGTGGTCCGCAACAATACTGCCCACACTTTGGGAATGACTGGTCTATAGGAGTGTGATTATGAGCCCTTCTAGAGGTTGGGTGGGGGCACAGACTCAGACCAGACTGGTCATCCAATGACCTTTGTGGCAACCCGGCTCTGGCACAGCGCCGCTGACGGCCAAGGGTCTACCACCCATTCCTAACAGATGGCGCCAGAGAGCACTTTGGTGCAAACGCCACTCAACGGAATGCAGAGGACCTGAGGGGTAGGTGGAGAGCATGGCTTAAACAGCCTGCTTGAAGGCTCTCTCAGGCCCTCCAGGTTCTCGTGTGTGGAGAAACCGGCTTTCCTGGGTGACGGTTTCCAACCAGGGGAACAGGACCGTTGATTCCTCCAAGCGGTTTTTCGGTTATTCTGAGTAAGAATCGTAATCAAGTATCGTAGCGAATACAGTTTCTGTCGTGTTTTATTTGTCATTTTGTAAATCCATTGAAACGGAAACCGGAACGGAAACGGAAACGGAAAGGGGGTGGTTGTAGTCTTTTCGCTCTGTTCTAGCCCAGTGTTGATACGGAGAACCGAGTGAAAAGACTACAACCAACCCCCCCTTTCCCTTTCCGTTTCGGTTTCGGCTTCGGTTTCAATGGATTTACAAAATGCCAAATAAAACAAGACAGAAACTGTATTTCACTACGACATTTGATTAGGATTATCAACGAAGACCAGACCTGAACACATTTCTGAACACCAAAGTTTAGGGGTGTTTTAAGGACAGGTTTGTGAATGCACATAGACAGCCATTGTGAAGCATGCAGGGGCGATTCAAAATCAGCCAAATACCAGAGACTGGACCAATATTCAAAATGTTGGTGTTAACCACTCTATTTCATCCTGTACAAACCAGAAAGGGGGCTCAATGTTCAAAACATCGGAATTGTTCTTTAAGTAAGCTTAGAATCGTGCGCTAATTGGAAGGAGGCAATTCACCCACCGAGCCGGGTTGCCACACCTTGCCACAAATATCTCCTTGCGCTCTCTCTCTCCCCCCCCCCCACACACTCACCTCGGGTGCTATGTAGTCTGGGGTGCCACAGAAGGTGCGAGTGGTGACCTCCTCAGACATGTTCTCTTTACACATGCCGAAGTCGGCGATCTTGATGTGTCCCTCGCAATCAAGCATCACGTTGTCCAGCTTCAAGTCCCTGCATACACACACACACACACACACACACACACACACACACACACACACACACACACACACACACACACACACACACACACACACACACACACACTCGTTCATATCATTAGGGTTGATTTCTTATCTTCTGTCTGTGTGTGTGCCTTTATGTGTGTGTGCGGATGTACACGTGTGCATTTGTGCATGCGCATGTAGGTTTAGGGGCTAAGTGTGTGTGTGTGCCTGTATGCGTGCGTAAGCGTTTGTGTGTTTTTTCGTCCTTTTAAAACACCCATGTGACAGAAGGCTGGCCTTACCTGTATATCACTCCTTTGCTGTGCAGGAAGAAGAGGCCCACAGCGATCTCTGCTGCGTAGAAGCTGTGATGAGGAACACACAGAGACACAGCAGTTTGAAAAAGTCACAGAGAACACACAGAAAACCCAGTAAAACATGATGCATGGTCTGCATAGGATTATGAGATCATGAATTGCATCTAGGCCTGGATTAAACTTACACAGCCTGGGGCTCCTTGAACTTGCCAACTTGTTGGATGTGGTACATGAGGTCTCCTCCATTCACAAACTCCATCACAAAGTAAAGGCGATCCTAGAGGTGAAATCGAGAGGGCGATTGGAAAGAGAGTGAAATAAATGATAAAAAATCTGTGTGCATAAACAATATTGCTTTTGTGTTCGTACCATTAAAAAAGAAAGAAAAAAAAAGGTCAAGATCATATAACATAACATTCCTACACAAACAGAGGACTGATCCACTTCAGTCAGCTTTACCTCCCTGTCAAATGTCTCAGTGTGTCTCATAAAACGTATTATGAAAAAAGGCTTGCAAAAGGTGAACCCAAAAGTCCACCATCTTATCAGGCCTGCTCCCTAACCGGTCTGCTGGCCTGGAGTATTGCTGGACTTAGCGTTACTTACACTCCAAATTCATTGGTACCAGAGAGAGCTTTGGGGTAAAATAAATGCATCGTCAATTGTGAAAGAATACCTGTGCGGGTATGAGTGCAAAGCATTTCTTTGTTACAAGTTTCATTCACTTAATATGGTTAATGTTATGTACTAGGACCTAGATAACAACGTAACCCTAAAGGGACTCTTTTACTCAACCGTATTACCGCTCATTTTAGGTCTAAGGAATTTACGTGGACAATAAGTTTTCAAATTGGTCCAGTATTGTGCAATAACGCTGCAGTCATTATGTGTAAGAACTGACAGCAATGTTATCCCTAGGGGGCATTACTTCCCATTGATACACTTCCTCTACAAGTGTTTTTTTTTGCCAATGATAGTCTAAGACTTATGTTCCTTCATCATGGAATGGATACCTACAGCGAGATATAGCTTGTTTCTCTTTACCTTCACTTTGATCCTGTATGTTTTCTATTGTTTTCAACCAAGCCTTGCTCTAGGAGTCTCACTCTGAAATCTCTTGTTGCAGGATATTCCCCTAAGGTCATTACAATCTCAACTCTCCTCTTTTACATAACTCTATGCTTTCTGTAGTTCACCACAACAAGCTCTCCTCTCTCCAGCACCCACTTTGATTAACTTCTCTCTACTTTCGCTAGACCTCTGTTCTCTTCTTCCTAGCAATATACGTGAACTGAAGCATGTCTATCATCCTATACTGCACACAATAACCAGCTAGTTCTCTGACACGGTCTAGGGTTTTGGTTAGGGCAACTCCCTAACCACTAAACTAGGCTGGGATTGGGCTCTTATTATGACCTGAGTATACCTTCAGGTGTATGTCAGTTAACAGTCCCCTAAGCAAAAAGAACAAGAAGAGGACAGCGACAACAAACAGGTTTTGATGAAGAATTTGATAAAGCAATATCTGAAGCATGCCTCAAAAATGGTTATCGCCACCTATGAATCCTCCCTCCCTCTCACTCTCACAGTCTCACTCTCTCTCAGCCTTTCAGGTGTGGCAGTGGGTATGGAACCTGAGTATGGAACATAGATAGGATATAAAATGGATGTAGCATCCGGGCAGACCTCAGTTATTCCAACTGCATCCAATTCTCTTGGCTTATGAGCATCGCCATCTTGTTATATTTTTTTCATAGACTCTGCCTCATTTCCTCTAACCAAAAAAGGGCATTGATGTGATGTCGGGGTGCGGGAGATACGCCCATCTAGGTGACGTACACCGAATTAGCTCGTAGCTCATTAGTTTTTAAACAATCGGTTGGTACAGTTGACGCAGAGCAAGGCATCTTGGCAACGGAATGAACAATAGGAACGAACGCAGTCGAGGTCAAGATGACGGAGATAGCATGCTAATCCTGAAAACTAACCTCCGAGGCGAGGTGAGGGTCAGCGGCTAGCTGTCACTCAAGAGGCCACGCCCCTGATTATTCATAAAATGTAACCTCCATTAAAAATATAAACTAACCTGCTAAAAGAAAATTCACCCACCTCAGTTTTGTCATGGAGATATGAACTAAATATACTGACTAGAAGGCAGTAAATCGGTTTATTAAGACGAAAACGGCCTGTTTAACAAGTGAGTCAACGAAGAATTGCTCACTTTTAGTACCACCTCGTAATGGCCACCCGGTGCTACTGCAATGTTTGTCACTTCCGCATTGGATGCTGGTAGAACTCGCTGTGGTTGGGGCGTGGTTTGGAAGCAGGAGTGTGGGAGGAAGGGAGGCGTGTCCTTGGGGGGGTAACTACCTGGGTCTGGAAGCAGAAGTGGGGGTGGAAGGGAACCGTGTCCTTGGGGGGGGGGGGGGGTAACTACCTCGGTCTGGAAGCAGGAGTGGAGCTGGGTGAGGAAGGGAGGCTTGTCCTGCTGAGCCAGCACTCTCTTCTCCACCATGGTGCACTCCACGTCGTCGTCCTGGATCACCACGTCCTTCTTCAGGATCTTGATGGCGTAAAGCTCCAGGGAGGTCTTCATCTCCGCCAGCATTACCTGGGGTGAGAGACAGACATATCCAACATATTGTTTGGTGATCATTGGTTTTCTTTGTGTTTCCTTATACTTAGAGAGTCATCATGCAGGCCTACATGCGTCGGTGCCCTACCTTGGCTCATTGGTAATCTCTGTGTTTCTTTGAGTCATCCTGTAGGACTAAATGTGTCAGTGGCTTACTTTGGCTCATTGGTAATCTCTGTGTTTCTTTTAGTCATCATGTAAGCCTACATGCGTCAGTGGCTTACCTTTGCTCATTGGTTTTCTCTGTGTTTCTTTGAGTCATCATGTAGGCCTACATGCGTTGGTGGCCTACCTTGCCGAAGCTGCCTTTCCCCAGCACCGCCAGGAAGTGGAAGTCCTCCAGCTTGACCCGGTCCAGGTTGCTGGAGGGCACGTAGGCAGAGTGGTTGTCGTCGTCCGGGGTGATCGCCTTTTTCTGTGGTCCCAGCTTGGCCTTCTGCACCAGTGGAACACAGAGCCAACTAAGCAAACCAAACACCTCATTCAACTGGAGCAGTTTGTCAAAACTATATATGTCAAATTCCACTGTTATCACACTGTCATATTGAGGCATGGAACTAACAATATATACATCAAATTCCACTGTTATCACCTGGATTAATCAATACCTTCCCGGAAGGTTCTTACACAACGGAAACGTTGTTCACTCCTCCAGTAAATAGGACAGACCTTAGATACGACTTGGCAACGGGAGGTAATCTAGTCCGCTCAGCTATGAGCCACAATATGGCTAACAATATGGATTTAAAATATTTATAATTCAAAATTCGTCCCAGCCTTTATACCACAGATACTCTAGGGTCTATATTATATAACCACGTTCTCTGATTACAGTTTAATTAATTTTTCACAATTTACCAGCTCTTTTTTTGAAGAATAATCACTGCGTCATTAGTTTCAATGGGAATCGCGACGGTCTATACTTTCAATGTAAAGTGTACATATTTATAATTTGAAATTCGTCCCAGCCTTTATACTACAGACACTATAGTCTATAGCATATAACCCCGTTTTCTGATTACAGTTTAATGCATTATTCACAATTTACCAGCTCTCGTTTTGAAGGCTGAACAGACAATTTGACTGGAACTACTTAGCAGCTGTCCAGATATCAGGGATTAATGGACACCCTGCAGCCAATCAGAATCGAGTATGCCAAAAAATAAAAGCGGCGTATAGATCGACTATTCGATGACGCTGTGCTCGGTCAACAGCAAGTACAACCGACAAGTCAGCGGGCAACCTGCCGGGTTAATGCCCTCCTCCCAGCCAATCAGAATCAAGCATTCTTAAACGAAGTAGAATAATTCTGTTTAGTGTACACAGCTTGAAGCCTGTCCCCCCGCTCAACAAGCTCACACCTTTAGAAGACACATGGCCCTCATTAGCACTCCTCGGACTAATCAGACGACTCAGACAAAAGAGTCGTGACACTGGCACGCCATTATGGAGCACATGTCAAATGACCGCAAACATCAGCATTCACAGGACTGTTGTGTTAATATGTTTTGTCTCAACAGAGGCTGACAGTGGAAACATGCTGCCACCTTCATGTGACGTTTTCACCCAGAGGAGTGACGTTTTAGTTAATCCCCCATTCCCTGACAGGACAGAGTGTGTCTCAGTCTTTTCCTAGAGACCAGATGTGTCCTAAACACAGTTGTACTAGTTGATTATTATCCCGCCTCTATGGTGAAACGGATCCCCCTAGGTATTGCATTGTTCGATAAAGGGATCTCATTACGCCTTACAGATCCAAGTCATGATGTTTTCAGTCCCAGTGAAGCTGAAACTGCCTCTCTAAGATGTCCTACCTGCTGCTAAAATGCTCTGCTTCATGAACACCTCATGCATCACACAACACTTGTGTGAAAAAATACCTTTTTCCAACAGTTGAAAAGTATTTTTGATTTGAAGCTTGCAAATGGGTTCTGATGCAACAGTACGACCACACAAACAAACACACATTCCCAATGCCCCACACACATCCCACACAGATTCAGATTCACTCTTACACTCTCAAGGCCAAACCATGCTGCGCACCACCAACCACTGCCAGCCGACTCACGGATCATCACCACCACACGCAGCGGAAGCCATGGATATAAAACACCAATGTCTCTCTCTTCGTGTATCGCCTCTCCCCCTGAACACGTGTTTACATCATGCTTAAAAACCGGCAGGCGGGCAAGCTACCCAGACCTCTCAGTAAGGGTTAGTTAATGTCCAGCAGCTAAAACATCACGACCCCTACCCTGGGGGGGAGCAGAAAGCAGACAACACAGAGCCACCTTCAACATCACTGCACACCTGGAAGCTAAGCCAATGAAACCAGCCTGTCAAGTTAAGCCGAGCTGAGCCAACTGAGCTGAGCCGAGCTGAGCTGAGGAAGGCGGAGCCAACTGAGCCAACTCAGCAGAGCCAAACCAAGCCAAGCTGAGCCAACTGAGCAGAGCTGAGCTGTGCTGAGCTCTACTGAGCCAACTTAGCAGAGCTGTGCGAACTGAGCCGAGCTCAGCATAGCTGAACTTAGCTGAACTGAGCCAACTGAGCGGAGCTGAGCCAACTGAGCCGAGCTGAGCTGACTGAGTCAACTGAGCGGAGCTGAGCCGACTGAGCCGACTGAGCGGAACTGAGCCAACTGAGCCAAATGGGCTGAGCTGAGCCCAGCCAGAATGCAGGAGCAGTCGTCACTCACGCAGCGCGTTCTCACGCACCTGATCATTGTCGTCCACAAAGGTCTTAGCCTGAAACCACAGTGGGAGAAAGGAACCAACATGTCCACCTCAGCTTAGACCACACAGAAACACAGTGAGCTGGGAGTGAAGCGAGAGCAGCCCGCTCATTCACACTTACTTTATTATGGGCATGCAAGTGATCCGAAGATCTGATGAAGGGTCCTTCATTAATTTATAATAGAACAAATAATCCAATGTAAACTGAATCCAACATAATCAAAACAGCTACAGAGACTTGGCACACACAGGCACGCAGACGGACACACAAACTTAACTGCAAACAGGACCTTGCTAAGCAATGAAATGGTGCCACCTAGTGGCAGCCCTGAGTACTGCTTGTGATCTTAGCCCATTAAAACCATCAGTTGGTACCATTTTACTTATGGCCCTTTTTGTAGTATTTTTTTTTCTGCAGACAGATGTATTCAGACCTCTTCATGTTCTAGACTTATCACCTAGCAACTTTACTTTCTAATAACTTATATTGGTGGAGAAAAAAGTTAAAGAGAAAGATTAAAAGGCAGGATAAAACTTGTTTCTAAAACTTATATTGGTGGAGAAAAAAGTTGAAAAGAGGGAGAGAAAGGAATATAAAAAGGCACAGGAAAAAAGACGTTGTGATTTATCTTTCCACAAAAGCAGGGGGGTCATTTCCACTGTTCCATCTTTATCATCACACACCCATCCTCCCAATTTCCCTTCACATTTCCAGGGAAATAAGTCACATTAGGTTTAATTGGTAGTAACTATTCTGAGAGAGGGACCGGCAATGATCAAAGAGCAAAATCTGATTTGCTGGTCTGCCAACCCCGGCCAAATACACACTTCTAAGCACATGATATAGAGGGGAGAGAGAGAGAGAGAGAGAGAGAGAGAGAGAGAGAGAGAGAGAGAGAGAGAGAGAGAGAGAGAGAGAGAGAGAGAGAAGAGAGAGAGAGAGAGAAGAGAGAGAAGAGAGAGAGAGAGAGAGAGAGAGAGAGAGAGAGAGATCAAAGCAAGAACAAAGAACAAAAGAGAAAGGATAATGAGGGAGGCAGGAAGTTGAAGTGAATCAGGAGTGAGGATAGGAAAGGAGGAGCAAGAGGGGATGATGAGAGCTACCTTCAGGCGATAGTTAATTTGGCAGTCCTAAGGTCAAGGGCAGGAAAGAGAAGAGAGAGCAGGAGAGAAACTCAGGTATTAGATTAGACAGAGGAGACAAAGGAGACAAAGGAGAGGGGTGGCCCACACGGTGCCAGCTGCGGAAGGTGAGGAGATGCTCTCTCTGGGAAGAGGTGATTGCTGAGACAGAGGCTTTAGAGGAAGAGGCAATTAATTAGGCTATGGGGGGAGCTATGGTAAGGTGCTGGAGGGAGAAGCTAGCAGGAAACATAAGGAGAAAAGTATATAGAAGGGAAGGCAAGGAAGAGAAGATAAGAGGAGAAGCCAGCTGGTTAAACTAGGAGGAGGAGGAAGTAGAAGCTAGGAGGAGAAGCAAGAAAGAAAAGCTAGGAGGAGAAGCCAGCTGGTTAAGCTAGGAGGAGTAGCCCGCTGGTGAAGCTAGGAGGAGAAGATAGGAGGAGATGCTAGCATAAATAGAAGAATGCTGTATTAGATGATAGGAGAAATTGGAGGATAAGCTATGAGGAGATTTGTGAGCATGTGACATTCAAATGCATTGTTGTGTCTGTCCATGTCCATCTCGTAATTTGTGTGTGTGCATGACGGATCAGCTGACCATTACTATGACCTGCTGACAATAATACTAGTAGTAATATAGTACTACTACATAACAAATCAAATTACATTGTCTTCATTATCAATCTAGGTTTTCAATTAATTTGCGGTTTTTCAGTGAATCAGCCGTTTAATAGCTGGCAAAAAGGAAAGGAATACTTTAGCGGCATAATAATTGCTTTGACAGTGTGATTAGCCAAGTGGTCTAAGTGGACACCCACCTGTGATGTCAGAAGCTACACATTTCAAAATGGCTTGTAATGTCTAATCAAACACACCTGGTGGTATAATATGTTCCCTTTAACTGTATAATTAAAGATTGTAGAATTTAATTATACAAACGTCCAAATGTCCTGCAATTAATGGATGCCCTGTGTGTGTGTGCATGTGTCTCTCTCTCTGTCTGCTTATGGTATGAAAGAAAGGTGCAATAACTATTGTAGTGAGTTAATTCTTAAGATTGAGGTTATTTTGGGTAATGACGTATTGTAGCGGTATCTCTCCGGTATCGAAATTCACTGTGTGTATGGTGTATGGTGCGTGTCCCCTTAAGGCTTAAGGGGACACGCACCATACACCATACATACAGTGAATTACGATACGATTGGCAACCAAGTCTCCGTCCTCATTTCTACACATTCCCCTAGAATATGACAATAAATTATAAATAATGATATCAAATTATTCGCCTTGTTCAAACAATCTAAATGAAAGGCGCTGTAAGCAATAACGTTGTTTTGGCTAACTTCCTGTGTGTTTTTGCTGTTCACTCCCCCTCTCTTTTTAATGCTGATTCGGACTAAAATCCAGATTTATGGAAACCTTCTTGTCCTTGTTTGTAGTGGATTATAGAAACATCCTGATCTGGGAGGTAATGCACTCTTGTATTCTGACCTTATAACCACATCTGACATCTGGGAACATGTGCTTGAATCTCACATATCCAGTAAAGACACAGTGGCCCTTTTATAAGGCCAACGTAGACATCAAACAGATCCCTTTGAGGAGCTACACGAATGGCTGAGGGAGCTCATTATTAAAGTTCTGTTTGGCCCTCATTGTGCTAAATTGTCCAACACGGTTGATTGACCTTGTCACTATTTCATCAACCGGTACTAAAACACCACAACTAGGGATGCGCTGATAAGATTTCTAGACCAACAGGAAAAGAGGCTAGACCGGTTTCATCCATCATGATGTCATTGACGGTCAATTTCACAATTTAAGAAATTGGCTGTTGATAAAGATAATGTGATATTCCAAATTGTCCGAAGTATCGGGGCATTACTAACTCAAACACAAGACTACAGGTTGGCACATGGAGTTACTTGGTAAGCAGACTGACATCAGATTAATGAGACACAACAACAGGACGGTATAAACTTCAATCTTCAAGACCAACAGACACAGCTGGAACTGTGATGCCAGACATCATCTCAAGGTGGATTAACCCTTACCTCAAACTTCAGCCTCAGTTCCTCATTCCCATCATCCTCTTCTGAGATGGGGACATTGTAGTACTCTCCCTCCTCCTGGCACAACATCTTGTACCTAGAGAGGGAGAGGCGAGATAGAGAGAGAGAGAGAGAGAGAGAGAGAGAGAGAGAAAGATCCTTTCAACATCTTGTCCAGCCCTGCCACACAATGAGTGATGTATAGTGGTCCAGATGCACTTGACTATGAACTAATGCCCCCCAGAAGTGCTGGCCGCCTCTCATTCCAGTGTATATAAAAAATACCATAGGAGCTTATGATCAGGCCTAAGTCTGCAATACGATATTGCTTAAATAAATCCATTTCAGCGATAATAAAACGTAAGACATGTTTCCTTTTTCTCTTACTTGCATCTGGTAAAGTAGGTGATGCAGCACAGTACATTCTCAGATGAGGGAGTGAGGTTTCAGAAAAAGAGGATAAGGTTCCAGGTAAAGAAGTGAGTTTTACCAGCCACAGACTGGTGACTTGATGAGCTCAGACACGCCGAATGACAGAGCCCCCATGAAGTCATTCCTGGTAGTCCGGTCCCAGTCCCACACCTCCACAGACAGCCTGCGGTCCTTATCGGTCGGCTTGAGTTTGCTGGAGAGAAGACAGGGGCAGGTGAGTCCAGGAACACTGTTCATCAAAGGAGGAGCGTCCATGTGATGTCACACACATTCCAAGCTGCCATCTTCGTTCTATGTGACCGCGGAAACAAGACCTAAAACTGGTGGCCTGGTGTATCTGGAAGCAGCTAGATGGCTGCTTGGAATGGGCTTGGAACTTCAAACACAACAATTACAATTAGGGCATTTAGCAGACGCTTTTATCCAAAGCGACTTACATTGATTAATACACACATTAAGACACACCGACGGCAGATCCAACCATGCAAGGCGACAGCCAACTCGTCAGGAGCAGTTAGGGTTAAGTGGCTTGCTCAGGGACACATCAACACTCAGCTAGGAGGAACTGGGGATCGAACTAGCAACCTTGCAACCTTACAAGACAATTGCTATACCTCCTGAGCTAAGCCGACCCCGAGTAAACGGTAGTAGTAAGACAAGTAGTACAACTTTTCATTGTGGGGGACCCAGAATTGCCACCTTGCTAGGTAAGGACCTCAACGATGTCCCATGTTACCATGAAGCTCAGTACTTACTTATACATTCATTCATATAACTACAAGAAGAACTATTTCCATCACCACTCCTACCATTACAGCTTCTGCTGCCACTACTACTCTCACAACCACTACTACCACTACTACTCTCGCTACCACTACTGTCCTACTACTACTCTCACTACCACTACTACTACTACTACTACTACTACCACCACTGTACTACAACTACTACTACAGTTTCTGCTACCACTACTACCTAGCTACCACTACTTACTACTACTCACTCACCACATGTACTACAAACTACTACTACAGTTTCTGCTACCAACTACTACTCTCACTACCAACACTGATACTACTCTCACAACCACTACTACCACTACTACTCTCGCTACCACTACTGTCCTACTACTACTCTCACTACCACTACTGTACTACTACTACTACTACTACCACCACTGTACTACAACTACTACTACAGTTTCTGCTACCACTACTACTCTCACTACCAACACTATACTACTACTACTCCAACTACAGCTTATTCTACCACTACTTTCAATACCACTACAACTATACTACTCCGTCTACTACAACTAATACTATACTACTATTTCTACTATAATACTACGTACTACTACAACCACTACTCTAACTACCACTACTACCCCTAGTACTACTACTACCACTACAATCTCTACCAATGCCAGAGGAATGATGTACTGACAAGTTGAAGGTCTCGTTCCAAGTGGGGTTGAGGTTGGAGCGGATGGTCTTGGTCTTCTGTTTGGTTTCGTTCTTGGGGTCCGGGATGAGTTTGAGCTTCACGTAGGGGTCTGACAGACCGTTGGGGTCCATCGGGATGAGGTTCCTCCCTTCAGTCACTGAGACACAAGAGGGGGGAGAGGGGAAGAGAGAGAGAGAGAGAGAGAGAGAGAGAGAGAGAGAGAGAGAGAGAGAGAGAGAGAGAGGAGGAGAGAGAGAGAGAGAGAGAGAGAGAGAGAGAGAGAGAGAGAGAGAGAGAGAGAGAAAAAACACATACTTCCGTATTTAGCACTTAATAATGGGACTGATGGCCAAACCCGGTCATAACTTCATCCCCAGTTGGTATCGATATGGTTCATGTGCCAATTCCCCCCCTTTCCGTCACATTCATGGTGTTATCATCCACATTTTTAGCAAAAAGCGTGAAGCACATGGAACAAAGAAGGCTGTGTGCGCTGAAAACAACGCAATAAATCTTCTTGCAATTAAAAACACAATATAATTAGTTTGGAGAGCATATATTAAAGAACTGGGTGTCTTTGATGTAAAGGTTGAACAGAATGCAGATGGTTGCTTGCTAAAAGGTAGCTTAAAGATTCACACTGCACCGCCTTAATGACACGACGGTTCTCATGTGTTTTAGAGATCGAGGGAGGACAACGTAGAGCAAACGCAGTAGCATCTGAAGCAGGCCTGTTGCCCCACTGGGAACCTCAAGACACCTCAGGGTGTAATCAACCCCCCTTTCAGCTCCAACTCCAACATTATGAGGTTTTAAAAAGTATTTGTCCCTATGGTTACACCTAGTGTTGCTTTTGTCAAGAAAAATTCTGACTAAATATCGTCGTCAACAAACCTTTATCGCGTGAGGAAAACGTGACGAGACGCAACGTAAATGCTGATCATGTGACAATAACTATAATTAAATACATAATGCAATATTGTTGACGAATAAAAGCGAGACTAAATGTGTTTTACAAAATAAAACTCTGCTAAAATGTCTTCATTTTCGTTGACATTTTTCTATTTTTTTTTTAATTTTTCTAGTTGAGAAGAATGTTTATTTTATTTATTTCTGGGGCTGGGGTATCAGATTACGTTACTTGCTGAATCCCCGCTCGTCGCGGCATTGTTTAGATTCAGAAGACGCAGCTGTGGTGGTAGCGTTAATGAAAATTTAAGGCCCTGTCCACACTAATCCGGGCAGATATAAAAACACACATTCGCAATAAAAACGATCTCTGTCCACACTATTGTTTTCAAACTTTACAGAACGTTTTGCATCCGCGTTCCACAGTAGTCACTGCTCCATCTAAATGGTGAAGCAAATCTTTAGAGTTCGCAAAAAAAATTTTTCGAATTAGGTGCGTTTCCATCAAGTGGTTGGAGTGGAAAACGACACACATTCCAGGGCTTGTCGTTTCCTTTTGTTAACATCATCTCTCTTAGGTCCTGATAAATAGTGGAATTACGTTGTTGTTTTCCACTTAAAATAGCTGTTAGGTTTTTTCCTTGGATGAGAGCAAGGAATAGTTTAATCACTTCATCGGTCCACACGTAGCCAGTATTTACATTGGCCATCTGTTCGATGTACGTAATAAAAGGATATATATATTCAAGGATATACAAATGGTTAAAAATAGATACATTGACGTTTCAAGTTGTTGTGGGCAGGGTTGCTATGGCCGGTCGTTATGCGGTAATTGGAAAGACGTTGTCAGTCCCGTTTGTTCAATGTTCGCTACGTCACAGCTGTTTTCGAAAAGTGTATTTCCATCTCCCATTTTGCGCATTTACTCTCTTTCCCATCAGTCAAAAACCACCTCAAGCGAATTTTGGCGTTTCCATCACCGTTTACTGACTCGATACCTCAAAATTTGCATAAAAGCAGGGGGATAGAAACGCAGCTACTGAAATGATTTGATAAACAGTTGTCATTACGCAACTCCTGACACGACTCTCTGTTTAGATTACAGGCGCGCGATCAGCTGATTAATCATTGTTACTCACAAGCAAAAATATGGCTCAAACCAGAAGTAAAAAGGCAAGTTGTTTTTTAATATCCTCCGATGTTGAACCCACTGATGTAACGAGCAGGTGCAGCAGTCTGAAGATACTGCTGATTAACTGATCTCATGGCTGATAGCTGAAGAATCTAAATCTAGACAGTGTTACATATCACTACATTTGAAACAGGCTTTCATCAACAGCCTGTATCAAATTTCTCTGAAAACAATATCTCATCCATGTTGAAAAATGGTGAAAAACTTTCAAGAATTATAAAGCATATTGCTTCACTTTAAAATAAGGGAACATTTTTTCCCTTTCTATATGTATAAATATATGTATATATAGTGTGGCATCCCGCCCCTTAAACCTCGGCCCGGGCGCGTCCGAGGGTCAGTGGTGGACGGGGTATACCGCCGCCACCCACTAACCGGCGACAGAGAGCACCTCTTCTCTCCCCCCAATCAGCGAGATAGGGGACACCTGGACGGAGGGAGGAGAAAGCCCAGGAGCCGTCTTAAAAGGGACAACGGGACGGGAGACGAGAGGAAGAGTGACACGCGGAGACGACCGGATCCGCCATGGGACTAGAGGCTCTCGGAGACCCTAGAACGAGTACATGTACATGTGTTTGATCTCAGAGTGCGGCTTTACCCTTGTGTACCGTGTGATTCATACGGGGAACCCGACACATTGGTGGAGCGGGTTACCACAATATATACATATGTGTGTGTGTAGGTGAGTGTAATTTCCCTACAAATCTGTTTAATGCAGCAGTGAAAAATATAAATAATGAACACAATATACTGTATATTAACTAGAAAATGCATTTCCTGCAGAAAATGCGAGTGCTGTAGTGCAAAGTGAGGTTGAAAATATGTTTTAATAAAGCCACATAGATTAAGACATAAAGAAACGTTAAATGGCTTAAATCAAGTGAAGGGATTTGAACAAAAGTTCAAAAGTCTAAATGGACGTAGATTTGTTGAATGGTTTCAACAAAGATAAAAGGTTGAATGTTGATTTAGTTACGTCTTAAACAGTTGAAGACCAGAAGACGGCTCTGCCGTCCACCCATTGACTCCAATGTTTAAATAAAGATAGTGTGGAGTGCGGTACATAACGAGACAATAGATGATAGGGCCCATTGTAGGGGGGTTGCAGCGGGGTATGGTGGCCATCGTGGCGGATGAAAACGTACTTGGCTGACGGTAAATCCTTGGGAACGTAGGACCGGGGGAGGCCATGGTGAGATGTCGGAATGGGAACGAAAGCGTCCGCAATGTTGGGGCGGAGCGAAGGCCCAGCATAACCCATGGGAGGCGGTCAGCGCAGTCGCTGCCGTAAGGCTGGCCCTGAACGCGGCCTTCATGTCCCGATGAAACTGCTCGCAAAGCCCGTTGTTCTGTGGGATATAGGCTGTAGTACGGTGGACCTTCACCCTCAGGACCCTGGTGAACGCAGTCCAAAGCTTCGATGTGAACTGCGGCCCTTGGTCCGAGGAAAGGTCAGACGGCGTGCCGAAACGGGCCACCCAAGCCATAACGAACGCCTGGGCCACCTCAGCTGCTGTAGTGGAGGACAGGGGAACCACCTCTGGCCACCTGGTGGTCATGTCCACCATGGGGAGGAGGTAGGTGTAACCACGGGGGGGTGAAAGCGAGCCCACCAGGTCCACATTCACATGGTCGAAACGCCTCTCCGGCACTTTGAAGGGTGCCAAGGGGGCTTTGGTATGACGAGTCACCTTTGCACGCTGGCATGCCAAACAGACAGAGGCCCAGGCCCTAACGTCCTTCAGCAGGCCCGGCCAGACAAACTTGGCCCCCACCAGCTTGGCAGAGGCCTTCACCCCCAGGTGGGAAAGGCCGTGGATCGCGTCAAAGACCTTCCGCCTCCAGCCAGCAGGCACCATGGGCCACGGTTGGCCAGTGGAGACGTCGCAGAGGAGCGTAGTGTTGGCCTTGCCGAATACCACATCCTCCATGAGGAGCGCCGTGGGGGCCGTCCTGTAGGCCTGTATCTCAGAGTCCGCAGCCTGATTCCCAGCAATAGCTGCGTAGTCGAGGCCCAAGTGGACAGAACCAATAACAACCGAGAGAGGCGGTCGGCTACAAAATTGTCCTTGCCGGCCACATGCTGAATGTCAGTGGTGTACTCAGAGATGGCGGAGAGCTGACGCTGCTGTCGACCAGAACATGGCTCCGAAGACTTGGCCATGGCGAACGTCAGCAGCTTGTTGTCAACGAAAGCCGTGAACTGACGGCCCTCCAACAGGAAACGGAAATGGCGAATGTCGAAGGCGCTGTATTTCCTCTCATTGTCCCGGAGCTTCCTGCTGAAAAAGGCCAGCGGCTGCCGGGCTCCGCCAACCCACTGCTCACACACAGCCCCTACGGCTTAATCAGAGGCATCCATAGTAAGAGCAACAGGGGCGTTCGGAGACTGGTGCGCTAGCAGAGCAGCGTTGGCCAACGCGGTCTTGGCAGCCGTCGTCTCTGTGGACCAATCCAACACGTCTGCCGGCCACTTGCCCCACAAGGCGTTGTACAAGGGTCGCATGAGCTGGGCCGCATGGGGGAGGAAACAGTTGTAGAAGTTCACCATGCCCAGGAACTCCTGCAGGGACTTCACAGTGCGCGGGCGTGGAAAACTGGCGATTGCGTCCACCTTGGCCGGTGACGTGGTGGCCGAGGAAAGTGATGGATGACCGGCCAAACTCACACTTGGCCGGGTCGACAATGAGACCATGCTCACAGAGGCGACCGAACAGCTGCCGTAGATACGTCAGGTGGTCGTCTGCGGACGCACTGGCAACGAGAATGTCGTCCAGGTAGACGAACAGGAACGGCATGTCCCGCAGCACAGAGTCCATGAGGCGCTGAAATGTCTGGCACGCTGCAACCTTGAGGCCGAAAGGCAATCCTCAGAGACTCCAAAAAGAGCACAAAGGGCGTGATGACTGCCGTCTTGGGGACATCCTGCGGGCGGACGGGCACCTGATGGTAACCGCGTACCAGGTCCACCTTTGAAAAGATGGCGGCGCCGGCCAGGTGGGCTGAATGTGCGGTACCGGGTACCGGTCGGGGGTGGTGGCATTGTTTAGGCGACGGAAATCACCACAGGGACGCCAACCGCCATCAGCCTTGGTCAACCATGTACAGGGGGGAGGCCCACGGACTGTTGGAACGTCGTACGATGCCAAGGCGCTCCATGGTGGCGAACTCCTCCCTGGGGATCGCGAGCTTGGCAGAGTCGAGGCGCCGGGCCCGTGCATAGACCGGGGGGCCAACCGTGGTGATGTAGTGCTCCACACCATGCTTAGCCACAGCCGATGAAAACGTGGGCGTGGTGATGTCAGGAAACTCAGCCAGCAGGCGTTGATACAGGTCCCCGGTGGCGAACGTGTTCGCAAGACAAAGCCCCCCCAATCCCCCCAGCGTGCAGGGGTACGAAGCAAAAGAGAGGGCGTCGATCAGGCAGCAGTTCGTAACATCCACCAGCAGCCTGTAGGCGCAGAGGAAATCCGCCCCCGGGATTGGCGTAGACACAGCAGCCATGACAAAATCCCAGCCAAAAAGGCTGGCCGCCGAAACACACCTCCACATACCTCGTGCCATAGGTACGAATGGGCGTGCCGTTGGAGGCGTCCATCAGGGGGCCATGGCCGCCAACCATAGTGTCCACAGGCATCGCCGGCAGGATGCTGCGCTGAGCCCCAGAATCGACCAGCAGCCGCCGGCCGGACAAGGCGTCAGTGACGAACAACAGCTTGCAGTCCTGACCAGCGCTTTTAATAAGCGCTGGCCCGGGCTTTTCCCGGGGCCCCAAAACTGCAAGGCTGGCGACACTGCTTGGCCTTGGCCCCAAACCTGGCATGGTAGTAACAACACCCGTCGTCACGCTGTCACAGCGGCAGCGGTGTCCGGGTCGTACCCTGGGGGCAGAAGCGGGGCCGACGTGTGCTGGGGGGCAGCAGAGCATGGACAAACTGCTGCCTGTTAGCGAGGAAAATCCTGTCGGTCCCCACAGCCAACGTCCGGTAGTCCTTGGAGGCAAAGAGGGGGGAGCTGGCCAGTGCGGTGCGCACGGGTGCTGGAAGCTGCCGCAGGAAGATGTGGGCGAAAAGGAAGGAAGGATCCGACGAGCCCAGCACAGCCAGCATCCTCTCCATCAACTCGGCTTGCCATCGCCCAGGCCGTTCAGGGAAAGCAGGCGGTCCGCTTTCTCCAGCTCCGACAGTTCAAAAAGGTCCACGAGGAAGGTCTTGAGTGCGTCGTACTTGCCAACAGCTGGAGGAGCCTCCAACCGCGCCATAGACATGGCCTTCGTCGAGGCATGTAAGGCTGCTACCACGTGGAAATACTTCGTCACGTCCTGCGTTATTCCTCTCAGCTGGAAATAGGCTTCGATGTGTTGGAACCACGACCGTGGGTTGTGCTGCTAAAAGTCCAGTAACTTGACGGTGGCAGCATAGATAGCGCCGACGTTAGCCGCATCGTTAGCCGCGCCGGGCGCGTTGTTATCACCGTCGATGTGTTACAAAATCTAGCCGTATCCAACTCGCGTCGGGGGTCACCAATTGTGGAGTGCGATAAATGAAGAGACAAGAGACGGAGATGGGTCACGTCGGCTTTACTCTGCACTTCAATAGTGTTACTCCAGCGTGAGTTCAGAACGTAACTGCCATAAACCAGAACTATCGTAAAACCAGAACGGTCGTAAAACGGAACTGTTATCCCAAAACCCTTTTCCTTAAAAGGTACAGTCCCTTGGTGAATGTCCTATCATTGTAGTTGTGGGTCACCACAATAGTATTTTAAAAGTAGAATATCTTAAAAAGTATAAAATATGCTGTCCTCCCATTGACTCCAATGTTTAAATAAAGATAGTAATGTAAAAGTAGAATATCCTAAAAAGCATAAAATATTTAAAAAATCTGAAAAGAAGCGCGCGATTCCAAGCTATTCTGAACTTTTTAAAATTTGAAAGGAGTCTCTAGGTGAAAAATTGAGGAAGGAGATAGGTCCCACAGTTTTTAGAGAATAATGACGAAAGAAAGAAAGAAAGAAAGAAAGAAAGTACGAAAGAAAGAAAGAAAGAAAGAAAGAACTAGATATTGCATTTCCTGCAGAAAAAGCGCAAAGCGTTGCTGAAAATTAGTAGTAGTAGCTGAAGTATAAGTAGTAGTAGCAGAAGTAGTAGTAGTTGCTGAAGTAGTAGTTGTAATAGTAGCTGAAGTAGTAGTAGAAGATGAAGTAGTTGTAGTAGCTGAAGTAGTAGAAGCTGAAGTAGTAGGTAGTAGCTGAAGTAGTAGACAGTAGCTGCTGAAGTAGTAGTAATAGCTGAAGTAGTAGTAGTAGCTGAAGTAGTAGTAGTAGCTGAAGTAGTTGTAGTAGCTGAAGTAGTAGTAGCGGAAATGTAATGATAACGGCAAGAAAAAAAAGACTCCATGGTCATAATAATTAAAATATAATTAAAATATATTTAAATATAATTAATAAATGTATACATATAATTCAAGCGTGTAACGAGGAAATCGGACGATCTAGTTGTGGGCAAGCAGAGGCTGAATTCTAACCGAATTCGGCCCATAACCTAGGAGGCGCGCAGGATCAATATCCTAATTAAAAAGATTTAGTCGGGCAAAGCTGACACATTTTGCAGATTGTAAATTGACATGAGATATTGTAAACAATCACAATCCTGCTCTGTGATATTTAATTTATATGAATCTATATTAACTTGTGCGTAGCGCACACGCATGTGGTCATCCATTATAACCATTTTTTTCTCTCTGCTTGCTTCTCAGATGCGAGAATTTCAAAAGTGTCCGCAGCTTTTCAGTGAGTCAACAGATCTTCGACACTTTCAAATGACGTCAAATCTTAATAAACAACATGACATTCTTGGGATTTGTTCTGGAAATTAAATATATGCATAATTCTATTTTTATTTTAAGCATGTTTATATTTTTTATTTTTTTTATGAGAGAGGTACCGGATCTTTCCAAATAAGTGCCGGGAACACAAATTAAGAGGTGCCGGAATCCTTGTTCCGGCAGGATCCGGCTCAAATTAACCACTGGTTACGATGTCTTTAGAAGTAGGAGTGTCAGAATGGGCAGACGTCTTCAATGAAAACAGCTGAAAACAAAGCCGGTATGAGACAAAAACTGTGATTCTGAAGAATGTTTAAATGATATCGAAATTTCGTTTAGATATTATTGAAGATACAAGTGTGTAGATTTGTTAAATAGTTTGAAAAAAGATAAACGGTTGAAAATTGATTTAGTTACGTGAAGTCTTAAACAGTTCAAGTATTGACTCCCATGTTAAAATAGATAGTATTATCTGAAAAAGTCTAAAATATTTTTTTAAATATGAAAAGAAGCGCGCGATTCCCAGCTATTCTGATTCATTTATTTATTTTCTCTCGGTGAAAAATTGAAGAAAGAGATAGGTCCCATAGTTTGTTAAGAAAAAGAAAGAAAGAAAGAAAGAATAAAACTTATGAAGAACAATAGTTGAGCGCTGCATGCAGCACTCACCCAATAAATATACAAACCAATATAAAAAAAAATTGTAGCAATGGCAGAAATTACCAGAAGGGGGCGACCTAGTCTGTTTAATTTCTTGTTGAGCATTGCCTGTACAATTTGAATGCAAGATTAGGCTACATAAAGTACATGTATCGCATGTGTGTGTATGTTTACTGAATTTATGGTTGGTGTAAACGTTTCCCATATCTTTTAAACTAAGGAAAATACGGATTATAAGCTTGTGGCGCCAAGCATGCATTATCTTGACCAGGGGCCATATTCACAAAGAATCTTAGGGCTAAAAGTAGCTCATAAGTGGCGAATTTAGGAGAAACCCCTAAAAATAATATTTTTTAGGGGTTTTACTAATTTATTTTACTATGAGCAATTCAGTATTTTAGGCTGAAATATGTAGCACCTAAATTGAGGAGATTAAAAGTCCTTGAGAGGACTCCTAACTCAGTAAGACCTATTCACAAATAACCTGAAAATGGCTGCAGTGTGACAATATGTTTTGGAGACAATGGAGGACTGCGAATTGATAAAGAGATGTATGCTAAATCGTGAGGGTATCAAACTTGTGGTTGAATTAGTGAATAAAACACATAGATATTTAGCAACAGGGAAAATGCAATGCTGACGATTTAGGAATATCACAATCATCAGTGATGGTTAAAACACACGGGGCAATGTTACAAATGTACATTTAATCAACCATAATTAGTTAATATATAAATATAAATTAATCATTATTTGTCTCGTGTATTAATAGTAATGCATCACTTTAAACATTATTTATTTCAGATAATAATAGGAATAAATGATTTCAAGTTAAACACAGTATAACTACTCTTACTTATGATAACTATCTAATAATTTATTGTAAGATGATTTATTGTATTAAATTTCTAATCAACTCAGTAGCAGTTCTGGGAGTCAGACCAGTTGGTCTTTCGCTTGCGTTTCACGTCTTTGTCTTCACCTTCATTCATCATGATAGGAGGACTTGATTTAAAGTGTTTCAGTGCTGGAAATATGCTCATTGGATAATAGTTTGCAGGGTGTTTTTAATTACCCCCTTGATATAGTGCAATTTAGAGATTTTTATTGTTTGCTTTCTCTCTCTTTTTAACGTGCATACAACGTCATTATCGTGGTCTGCAAAAACTTGTCACCATGCGTGTAGTCTGCACTTGTCCATAACTACATTTATTTGATAGGACTTCATTTGTAGCCTATGTTGCGGGGATGTTGCGGATGAGTTTCACAGAGACCGCCTGCACTCATATCAACAACCAATCACCGTACTGGCCGCTTCTAAACTCGTGCATGAGAATCGATGTTAGTGATTTAGCCTTAGTATGAGTAGGTCTCAGCGGTTTTGTCAATTACTTTTCAGAAAAAACTCCTACGTAAAAACTTTTAGTACGAGTTAGGAGCACTAAGCAGCTCTCCAGTCTCCCCAACAAACCAAACTAACAAAGTGACATATCAGGGGCCGTATTCACAAAGGATCTTAGGGCTAAAAAGTTGGGTCCTAACTAGCGAATTTAGGAGTAACACTCCTAAAAATAATGGCCGTGTCACTCTTAAAATTTAGGACTCCATACTTTTTTCACTAAGCGCAATTCACAAAAGTATTTTAGGCCTAAAAGTAGCACCCAAGTCTAGGAGAGCTTAAAAATCTTAAGAGGACTCATAACTCAGTAAGACCCATTCACAAAGAATCGTAAAATGACTGCGCGACGAAATGTTTTGGAGACAATGGAAGACTGTGAGTTAATGAAGAGACATAGGCTAAATCGTGAGGGTATTAAACTTGTTGTGGAGTTAGTGCGGGATGCAATAGCATCCCCGACTAACAGGAATAATCTGATTAGTCCCAAAATAAAATGTTTGCCAACACTACGTTATTTAGCAACAGGGAAAATGCAACTTTGCAATGCAGACGATTTAGGAATATTGCAACCATCAGTCAGCTGTGCCATAAACCAAACTATGAACGTGCTCTCTAGACCACATATCATCTAACAGTTTATCCGGTTTCCTTTGGGCATTCAACAATTACACAGGATCAAAGCCAACTTCATGGCAATTGCAGGTATGCCCGGTGTGGTCGGTGCTATTGACGGGACGCACATAAAAATAATTGCGCCATCAAAAGATGAGGACGTATTCGTCAATAGGAAGAAAGTGCATTCCATCAACACGCAGGTTGTTTTTGATGCAAATTTGAACATACTGGATGTTGTTGCAAAGTGGCCTGGAGCTACCCATGAATCGCACATTTTAATGGGGAGCGGTCTGAGGCAGCTTTTTGAGAGGCACCATGTACCAGTTGGGTGTCACTTGCTGGGTGACAGTGGCTATCCCTGCAAGACGTGGCTCTTGACACCCTACCTCAATCCACAACCGGGAGCAAAGTATAACACGTAAGTGATTACGCAGATTACGCTTAGTCCTATGCGTAAAACACATCGTATTGGCTATTTGACACCTTTTATTTGTTAAATCCATATTTATTATTGTTGACTGTTTTCCTCCATATATGCAAGAGCCCGCAAACATACACAAAATGTTGTGGAGAGAGGAATTGGGCAGATGAAACGTCGGTTTCATGTCCTCCACTGATGATGATGACGATGAAGAGCAAGATGACCACGATGATGATGATGATGATGCCGATCAACATGACAATGAATTTGGCCGTGTGTAACCGAGTGGACTGGCATTTAGGGATCACTTTGTGAATACACATTTTTGGTAAACACCTTGGCACAAATCAGAAAATTCATCCTTAGTAAGAGTAGGTCTCAGCGGCTAAACCACAGTAGGGTTTCAGCGGCTTAGGTCTGCAACGTAATTTTTTTTAGCGCGAGTTAGGGAGCACTCCTAGCGGTAAGATAAAATTCTTTGTGAATATGGCCCCCAGATCCTGAGCCCCCAAGATATCCTCTATGACTAATGGTGCGGTTTCCACTGCAGGGTGCGGTACGGGTTCGGTTCGGTTCGCGCAAAGGTGTGGTTACGGATTGCGTTTCCACCCGCCAAAAGTGGGCGTGACACGGACTGTGCCATACTCGTTTTTCCCTCGTCTTCATTACTCCTCCGTTGGGGTACTGAGACGCCTGAAAGGGTGCCGGAAAATTTGAGCTACACACCCCCTCCGTTGATTAGTCGACAGAATCGTCACTTCCGGGCGACGTGGGGATAAAAACAAACAAACAATAGCCTGCGTTCACACACCAAACGCGGACATTTGTCGCCCGTTCTCGCGTTGTGTCCCGAAGAGTTTTCTTGCGCCACAAATCATAAATCTGTCGCTGTGGCAAGTTTTGTCGAATTTGTCGCCGCAACAACACGATAACCCACCATTGCCCTTGTCTTTACCTTTTGTGGAAGAGGGAGAGACGTCGGAGGACCCGACGCAGTCTATTCATAATATTGTAAATGACCACGGAAGAGGCAGTGGATGAAGTATTGATGAGACAGATTTATTAGATGGGCCTACCTAATAAACCGTTGGAACACACAAGACCGGAAACTATAGCAACGCCGGTAAACAAACCCCAAGAAGCCCAATCCCTATGCGAGCTCCCCCGCTACGGCCATCCCGGAGGCGCACAGAGCTTTTGGCTGGTATATTATATATACTACAATTATATTATATATTATTATACATAAGAGCTCCGGGAGTCGCAAACACGGCAACAATCACTTTCTCCTTCCATGTTGCAGTTCACCCCGGACTGCACTGCACTGAGTTTGACGGTTGAACGCTGAGAACATGTCGCGTAAAAACGCCTTACTTGGGCGAACAAGGAGGTGGAGACATTCCTCTGCATTCTCCTCTGCGCTGCTATGATGTCCGGATGTTTATGTAGCCTTCCGCGGCGATCGACATCAACCTCCCATAAAGGGTACTGGTCGGCGGTGGAAAACCGCGACCTCCGGAACTGAGCTGGGCTATACCGCACCGGACTGAGGCGAACCGAACCGTACCGCACCCTGCAGTGGAAACGCCGCATAAAAGCTGCTATAAGCCTGTTCATATTGGGGCTGGAAGCAATAAACTGTCGTGAGAACACGTAATATGTCATCATGAATAATGTTCATTCAACAGTCCCCGTAGGTTTAGTTTTGCAGTTCAAATAATATTGAAAATCATGTATTTAGTCATATAAAAAATAGAATAAAAAACATAAAAATGTTTTAGAATTATTTAAAAACATTTCACCCAGGGCATGTCTTTGATTATGCCAATAAAAATAATTTGTGTACAGTACAACTTCTTGATTTCCTTGTGGTCACATTCCTGTTTAGGACACAACTCAGGGAGGAATGCCTTTTATAGACATAAATGGCTTCTTATTCTCTGTTGCCTAACCAGAATAAACGCCGCACAGGCACATACACCCTCATCCCCACAAACACACACACAAGTGAATACCTACAAACATCTCAGTGAAACCAGCCAGACACAAACAGAGTGAATACTACAGACAACTTCAGTGAAACTCAAATGACACATAGAGTTTGGGTTCTCCTGAGCAACGAGAGGACCCTTCCTCAAGCTCAGGAACACAAAAAGATGTAGATAATACCAGGCGGTTTAGAGAGACACCTCCTCCGTTTGGCCTAAACCCCCGCAGTGACCCTCCCCCCAGTGGTTGAGTCAGCAGAGCCCTGGAGGGAGACACCGACCACAACCCCAGGCAGAGGGGTGGAACAGGCTGCCTATGTTGCTGATTGGCTGGCTCTGCAAACGTCACAACACCTCTCCTTCACTCACACTCTGCATAGACCAGGGGTTTCCCCTGGTGGCTACAGAAAGGGAATGTCGTGGTACGTGGGAATTTATTCTTAAATAAACACATTTTACAATAATAGTACAAATAATAATTGAAAAAATAAATGTTGTAAAGTGAATATAGTGCTACGGCTTGTTATTTCAAAAAATAGTTTAAACCTTAGTGCAGTCCTTAATATGTTGCCCATTGTGTTTCTTTGTGTATGCTAAATAAACACACAATGGGAGTATAAAGCATTGTGGTGTTGACATCTTTCAACTGTCTCCCCCCTGGCCACTGCTGCCTGCAGCATTACTTGTGTATCAAGGGCGTGCCATGGCTGCTGCAGTATGCTTGTGTATCAAGGGAGCTTGCCATGGCGGCCTGTACTTTTGTATTAAGGGCGTGGCCATGGCTTCCTGCAGTTATATCTTGTGTATCAAGGGGTGTGGCAATTTTCGCTCCACCCACTGGATGTTTCTTATCTATTTTTACTGTGTGCATATGAGGTGTCGGCGACAGCTCTTGGATGAACATTGCCAGAGGTTTAAAAGTTGGCTACAGATTATCTTGTGCTCGCAACGCCCAGTCAGACAGCAAACAGAATTCTAAGGCGGGGTGGAGCCCGTCTTGAGAATAAGCCGGAGGTGAACACATTCCTGTGTTTGTCCCCGCCACAGAGGGACAGACGCATGGTCGGGTTATCTGTCCTGTCAAGTAGTGTGTGCTTTCTTTCGCTGGGGAGTCAAACCTCAGTGTTACCCCCCACGTTCACGACAGCAGCGCGGAATTTTCTCCGCCGCTGCTTACGTACCTCCTTTTAGAAATGTACAGCGCCTAACGTCAAATTGCGCAGCACGCGGCACATCGTCACATAACAACATCCAAGAAGAAAAATAAACACCGAGTGTGGCAGTTGTTGCCAGTAGGCTAACCCTACCGTGCAAAGTACATTGATTCTACGCAGTAGCGAGTGAAGCTGAAGATCGAAAAAAGAAGGAAAGAGTGAGAGAGACTGAGAGAGAGAGAGAGAGAGAGAGAGAGAGAGAGAGAGAGAGAGAGAGAGAGAGAGACTGAGAGACAGAGAGAGAGAGAGAGAAGAAGGAGAGAGAGAGAGCAGAGAGAGAGAGAGAGAGAGAGAGAGAGAGAGAGAGAGAGAGAGAGAGAGAGAGAGAGAGAGAGAGAGAGAGAGAGAGAGAGAGAGAGAAAGTTGCTAAAATGTGTCGCTGCATGACCACTAGTGTTAAAAACCCTGAGCCCAATCATTTTATTGTAGGCTATCTATAAACCGCAACCTCCGTGTGTGTGTGTGTGTGTGTGTGTGTGTGTGTGTGTGTGTGTGTGTGTGTGTTGTGTGTGTGTGTGTGTGTGTGTGTGTAGGCCTATGTGTGTGTTGTCGCTCTTTTGGGATCACTCATAGCCTTTACAGGAGCTTATATCCAGTCAGGAATTTATAGGCCTAGGTATTTTCGGAACTTTGAAAAAATGAATATCCATACTGTAAGATCGATGTGTTCTTTATTGCCATATAAAATCCGTTTTTCATCGGCGTATTTTTATTTAGGGATTTATGCTAATCGCCTGTTAGCATGTGGTTCATAGCATAAATGCAGGGAAAAACCTAAAGACTTCTTAAATAGATCATGAATAGTTTCTATTATGTATAACGTTTAATTTATTTTATGAATTTTCTCATCACTTTTTTGACTCCAGAAACCAAGAAGTAAGTGTTTTAAGCAATAACAAGCCTTAATCAATTTGCCCTTTTTTGTGTGTCATATCAATAAATAATTGTGAGATATTATTTGCTTCTTTTTTTTTTACTTGATAATTTCCTACATTCAACGACATCACTGCAGCACACATATTCTGATAGTCCAGGTTGTGACCCAAATAAATGATAGCTTGACACTATGCATTATAAGGGTGATGAAATGCAAATCTTAATAAGAGAATAAATCCAGGGCGAACCAAAACACGATCGCAAAAAATGGCTTAGGGCTCAGAGGTTAAAAAGGCTGGTACAAGCTCCTAAGGAAGCACTGTGCACAATGTATATATGTAACATAGTTAAATAATATTTATTACATTTGGCAGATGAGTCTAAAAAGCTGGTGATTAGAAAAAAGAAAGCAGACGGGGACAATTGAGGAGCTGAGGTTAGCAAAGACAAATCAGGGAAGCAAACTCAAGACTAATGAGAATTGTAATTTTCGATTTGAATGCATAATGCACAGGTGATATTATTTGAAACATTACAAATACATGTATATAGGGTAATTTGAAAGAATCAAATAAGATGTTCTAGCATGTTTAAGTGCTCAGTTTAATAAAATACAGGTAGACCAAAGTAAGGGAGGAAAGAGAAGAGTGAGTGAGAGAGAGCAAGGAGAACGAGAAGAGAGGGTGCAGTGGTAGATCCTGAAACAAGGAGCGGAGACAAAGGAGAGGAGCCAAGGGAGAGGAACAAGGAGAGGAGCAAGGGAGAGGAGCAAGGAGAAGAACGAGAGGAGCAAGGGGCATCCGGAGCACAATCTAAAAAACCGCCACAGGTGTTTAATATAAGGTTTTTTTTTTAAATATAAAAATCTGTAAATGAAGACACAAAAGGCAAAGTTAACAACACCAATAATCCCATCTACAGTAATACACAGGAACTGTTTGGAATAGGAATTTAAGTGCATATTCTCCTCTTCAAAGTGCATCCAGATTCATGGCATTCCAATGTAAAAATTTCGGCGGGGGGCCATGCACCCGGACCCCTAGAGGGTTCGGGGACCACACCACTGCTGCTGAAAAAAATCCTGCGGGAAAACACTGAACCTCCTCTCAGTTTCTACGGACCCACGGTTGCTCGAGGCTCTCTGCAGGTTGTCCAGAGGAATGTGTGTGTGCATAACTGCATGTGTGGCTGCACTGAGTGTGGTGAAAATAAGTGGGTGTATTTGCTTTGTGGTGTGCATGGGCGTGTGTATTTGGCTGTGTGTGCACCGCTATTGTGTCAGTGCAATTTGTGTAATGCATGCACGTTGTGTTTTTTGTGCTTCAGCGGCGCTTCAGAACAGAAACACCTCCAGGAAAAATGCCAAAGGAGGAGAATTCAGCTGAAGTAGCTGAAGCTAGTGCTTAGCTGGTCTCAGCTCATGTAGGCGCAACCCACAGCAGGTAAGCTGAGGTAAAGGTTCGGCAGCTAATGTAGCTTAACTAACCAGACCAGCTGAGGTAGGTCGGCAGCATAATGGAGCTAAACCATCAAGTAGCTGAGGTAGGTCTGCAGCAAAAGGTAGCTATAACCAATCAAGTAGCTGAGGTAGGTCTGCAGCAAAGGGTAGCTAAAAAACCACCAGGTAGCTGAGGTAGGTCTGCAGCTAATGTAGCTTACCACCAGATATGAGAGTCAGGTCTGGCAGCTAAGGTAGCCTAAACACCAGGTAGCTGAGGTAGGTCTCAGCAAAGGTAGATAAACCACTAGTAGCTGAAGGTAGGTCCCTGTAGCCTATATATCTAAACCGGCAAGTAGCTTAGCTGGTCTGCAGCCTTATGCAGCTAATCCAGTCAGGTAGCTGAGGTAGGTCTGTTGCTAATGTAATCTCAACCTCCAGGTATTGAGGTAAGGTGCGGCAGCTAATGTAATCTAAACCACCGACAGCTGATGTAGGTTCTGCAGCTAAGGTAGCTAAACCACCAAGGTAGCTGAGGTTGTGTGCCAGCCTAAAGTAGATAAACACCAAGGTAGCTGAGTAGGTCTTCTCCCTCCGCTCTGATGCTCTGATATAAAGGCATTGCTGAAAAAGGAAAGCCATTCACGTTGTGTTCGTCAGCAAGGTCATGAGCGTGGGTACATGCACAATGTCCTGCACCCCCAGGGCAAGCCTCAAGGACTATCATGGGATGAAAAAAAATGGAGTGAATCTCAACAAAGTGTGGCCTCTTTAATTTAAAGCAAGCTGAAATCTCCGCAGAGAAACTGGCCAACCAAACCAGTAAAAACATGTCTGCAAAAAACATCAGATATCCACTCTTTTGTTCCTTCTATCTCTTACGTCGTGTTGGTTTTTAAGGATCTCTTATCTCATGCCATGCTTATTCCTTGTGTGACTTGATGCTCTTATGTAACTAACTAGCAAGGCTGACCCAGACGAACAGACAGTTGGCAGTTGGGAAAAGGTGTCAAGTTGTTTCTGATTGAGACAGAACTTCTAGGAAATATATGCATGCTAAACACAAACATGTGGGAGGAAACAGGATGAATAACCAGTGGTCACTCCTGGTCTTTCAAAACAGATGACCATTGTCTCCAATCATAACCTGAGACATAGATACTCATTCAGATGTGTGCCAGGTTGGTGGTTGTGTGGGTATCCCCCACTCACACAGGGCCCTTTGCACAGAAAGCCACCAAGCGGGGCTCTCCCGGTGAAAGCCGTGACCCTCGCCGGTCAGCCGTGCACCTCCCGGTCAGGTGACCCTCTGTCTCTGATCCCTCAGTAGCTGTGCT